>CM062807.1:1320235094-1320497594 GCA_031772625.1 Pinus tabuliformis
TGGGTGCTCTTTGGATGATGAATTAAATTTTGCATCCAATGAGTACTCCCACTTGAAATTTGAGTAAAACGTTAGCGAGATAAGTTGAAAATACGAGTTGAAAAAATAGATTTATTATTTTATTATTTTCTAATCTTTTTACCTTTTTACTCCGAAAATGGTAAATCATCCCCCATGGTTGACATCATCATCTTGAATCCTATTGGTTCTTATAAATTTTATTTTGGTTGTACATTTTTCTTAGGAGGCCCATTTTGACTTCAAAATTCCTCTAATGGAAAAGAGGAAAAATAAATTAATATTATTATTATTTTCATTAGTCAAAACATTTTCCTCATGTTTCTAGGGTTTATTGAGTAAAAAAAAGAAAATTTGTCACGAGTGAAGTCCCATTTGGACTATTTGTAAGAAAATAAAAATATTTTATTTGGAGTCAAAAGAGTCCATTTGTCACCCACAAGACCAAGTCGGCCTTGCCTAGACAAGTCGACCTAGAAGAGCCATCTATTTGACATTCTAGACAACTATAAATAGAGGATGCTTCGACCTTATTTGATCACTCATCACACATTGATTTCTGTGTCAAATAGAAGAAGAGAAAGAGCAAATTCAAGGGAGAGAAAAAAAAGTCAAAGGAAAGAGAATTCAAGTACTTCGCTTTCTTTTTGTTCAAACGTGCAAAGATTTTGTGAAATTCCAGGTTTGCAATTTAAGGTTTGACTGGTGTTGACTTTCGTTGACTTTGACATGGTGAAGAAGCTTTGAAGGAGGGATGAATTGGGTCTATGTGGCAGTCTTTGTCTTGGTCCTTGGTCTTGGATATCTCACTTTGATCTGATTCTGTAAGAAGATGAATTGTTTGGGTTTTCCTCCTTGTGGGGTTTTTCCCCCGGCTACATCTTTGTGTTCTGTCTTTTGTGATCTTCATGTATTTTATATTTTGGTAATTTCTTGATGAAGAAGACATAATAAAAGTAACAAAAATCAACAAATATCCACAAGTAATTATCAAGCAAGAGGAATCAACCCTAATGTACTAGCATATTATTTTTTGAACAACCATAAGCTTGACAATGATATCACTAAACATTTGTCAGATCTCTTCTATTTTGAGAGGGAGGAGGAGGTCCTCTTTGCAGAGCAGGTTCTGTTCTTAGAGCAGATCGTGGACAGATCTTAAATTTGGTCTTCTACCAGAACTTTGAAATCTTCCAAAATTAGGTCTTCTTCTATTACTCTTAGAATGAGCTGCAAAAGCTTCTTCACTTGGATCTTCAATCTGGCCTCTAGAAAGGAGTCTTGATTCTTATTGTGTGCAGGCAGCCCACAACTTATCAAATGAAGGTGCATTTTCTCTTCCACAAATGCTTGATGCAAAAGGATCCCATGATCTAGGCAAACCACCCAAAGCCACAACTACCAATTCTTTGTCGGATACTTCTTCACCAATGGCCTTGAGTTGATCTCTTATTTGAGAAATTCTAACGAAGTATGATGCCACAATATCATTCTTTGTCATCTTGATATTGTGAAGTTGACCCCTCAAATTTATAGATTGATTGATGTTGTTGATTGTGTACAATCCAATGATGGCCCTTGGAAGTTTGATGATCAACAATATAGGGAATTGGATAATCCCTAGCAGATTCTATAATGATGTTTCTTGCCAAGATGTAATGTTTCTGAAATTTATCTTTTCCTGCTTTGTCAGCTGTTTCAATAACTTTTCCTGTAACAATTCCCAAAGCCTTGTGTCTTGCGAGTACTAGGTCAATCCTTGCCTTCCATTCCCTGTAACTAGTAGCTCTTTCAAGCTTGTTCTCTACCTTCATGAAGGAATTCATGATGAAGATGACCAACCAAAATCAAAAGATGAACAATCCCAAACTCTTTAAGGTGCTCTCAATGCTTCTTCAAGGTGATCTCACAGCTCTTTCCCTTCACCAAAGCTGTAATTCCATGTTGATTTTCTAGTGCAATCAAGATTAGTATAGTTTTCAAAAAATTGATAACTACTTCCAATGATACAATTTGTCTTCTTATAGCATGCAATCATTAAGCAGGTACACATGAAAAACTTCAACCATTCACTTTTTACAATAGAGCAAATAGATCACATTAAACAGTCACGAGAGACAAGAGACCCCAAAAATTACGCTCACAGCCGGGGCAAAACCCACAAGGGGAAAACTCAACCAATATTTCCTTATGAGAGAGAGAATTCAGTTCATCAATAGTACATCAGAAAATTTCAACAAGATTCCAAACCTGACCTCAACAAATACAAAGTCAAAAGCGGTCAATGAGGAGAGAGAGAAAATGTCAAAGTCTGATCTGCAATAGAGAGGCTGAATTTCGGCCTGTGAAAGCTTTGAACAGGAGGCCAGAATTCAGTCAAAGCCTCAGTCAAATGTACCTCCGAAATCCTCAGTCAAAGCCTATGTCAAGCCTGCGGTCAACGCAAGTCAACGAGTCCAGAAACAGAGATGTAGGTGTGGTCAAACAGATTCAACAGATTCCTGGAACATTCGGCCTCCAAGACAGTCAAAGAGATTGGTCAAAACAGAAGCAATTTTTCCAAGTCAACATTGGTCAATCAAAAAAAAGGTAGGCTGGTCAAGGCAAAACAGTATCTCCTTCTGTCTCCTTCGCACATGTTGATGTCTTCTCTCTACCTCAGATCGAATGTGATGTGATGAGATGATGCCAAATGAAGTCCAACTATGTCTTATTTATATGTGTCATAAGAGGTGGCCTTTTCCACATGTGGGGCGGACTTGTTCATCATTAGGCCGACTTGGTTAAATGTCAAAATATGAGTTTTTTATCCATGATTTTCCAATGAAAATACCAAACATAGCTACCCAATTTTCAACAGTTATCACACAAATATCTACAATATCTTGAATATGAGAATATCCATCATAGGATAAATACTTATATTTAAATGTTTGAGTACAAAAGTGATATGGTCGAATACAATAAGGGACCCTGTGTAAATATTAGGCAGGGCCGCCCTTTTGTAAGGAGTCATGTGCTTTGAAATATTCCCTTTCATAATTATTATTATCAATTATTATTTGTATTATTGTACATTTATGTTCATAACAGTGAAGCAGATTTTACTAATTGTAATGGTAGAAACTAAGTGTTATTAGTGTTACAAACTTATGTCCTACAATAATGCATTTATTAGTGGATAAATGAAGCTGACTATAACGCAGCATATACATAAATAATCAAAGTTAATAAGAGCAAATGAGAAATATATCCATGCTTTCTAGAACTAATACTGGTACTCAATGGAGTCAACTGATCTCGTGGTTATGATAGTTGTGAAGGTTCAGTATTAGCATCTGGCTCTGCAGACTGTACAGTAAAATTATGGGATGTCAATGCAAGTTCAAGAGCACCACGAGCAGAAGAAAAGTATGTCTTTGTTTCTCTCTTGATGCTGATCATGCTGGTATTTGTTTGATGCCCTAGCTGTTTTTGAAAATTGAGTAAACTTCAAAATATTGTGCCTTTTATTTCAGAGCTGGAGCTGCACACAGATTGCGGCTGTTGAAGGCTCTCCCCACAAAGTCTACTCCTGTTCATGCATTACGAGTAAGATTGCAACCCTCGTGTTTTCTTTGAGAAAGAATTTATTTTATTGTTAATACTGATTTATGCTCCTTGCATGTTATTGCTTTGACTAGTTTTCGAGGAGGAACCTCCTTTTTGCAGCTGGGGCATTCACAAGGAACCCATAAAGGTTATGTCAATACACAGTTTTGCGAATTTACTATTGTTTGCTGGTGTACATTTGAAATAGAAAATATCTTCAGGCAACACAGATGTCATTATCATTATTTTTTAAACATAATCTTTGATGTTTATTCATTCAATATGAGAAAATTGTTATATTCATGAAAATGAGTTATTCTCTAACATCCATTTTTAGCTTCGGGCTAGCAAGAAAATATTACATTATTTCACATTTGAGGTCTTCCAAATTCCGTTGGTGTGAACCACACGCCTTTATTTCCATGATTTCCTACTGTGGTTTAGAAATTATCTTAATCAATTGCAACTTAACCATATTAACTTTGATTCTGTTTTATAACTTTGAAAGTCTAAATGGCTTGATTGCTTTCACCATCTTCTTGTTGATTTTTTGACAAATTGTTCTTAATTGTAATTGCACCGAGAGTAGCTAGGTGCATGTATTACCCAAGTAGATGTGTCATGTCCGTAATGTTAATAAACCAAGTTGAAAAAATGAAGTCCTTAAAAACGAAAGGGTAAAAATTCGCTGATGATAATAATAAAAAACTAAAAGACAGTATCATAATATGATAAAAACAAAAATTAAATAAACCAGCATAGATCCATCTTAACCATGACTTTTTTAGCATTGAGAGAAATTCTTTGGGGTACTTCTGTCTGATTTGATCCTTCTCATAAAAACATATAGTAAATAAACCAGCATAGATCCATCTTAACCATGGCTTTTTTAACATTGAGAGAAATTCTTTGGAGTACTTCTGTCTGATTTGATCCTTCTCAATGCCTATCATGGTAGAAATTTCAACGATAAATTCTTTTCATATTCATGGTATTTAAAAAACAAAAATTTAAAGATATCAGGGTTGGGATTTATTTATTTATTTTGACTATGGATTTCAGCATCGTGTTTACGTTCAATTCAATTGCGATGGCTTCCTTTGTTAACTGTTTATCTGGAGGTACAATTATTATTATTTTTCATGACTGATGCCTAGATTATGTGGAATTCGCGCAAATTACATTTTCTTCTTATAGGTAAGGTATTAACAGACATGGAAAGTTATGTGAAAAATACTAATAGGGGAGGTATTGATTAATTCCCTTTGGTAGAAAGGGAATCATATCTGCAATATAGATGTTCTTTACATCAAATTGTATTAAAGTGAGGTTGACCTGGTTATAAGGAGTTGGTTATCATTATTTCCTCGATTATTTTTGTTCGCTGACCATTATATCCTTGTATGATGGCACCAGAAAGGGTATTGACAGAAGTTGCTGTAAATTTTTGAAAAGGCTTGGTCAATACATTGCTAAATCTACACAGCTTGCACTCGTTCCCGGGTTTTAAATGAAAATTCTAGCCATGGTTTTTTCTAAATTCCTAAAAAATTTGTGTGTGTTTTTGTATTTAAGAGGACTATCTATTAGTGTTCTTTCTCATTATTATTCCGGGATTCATTTGGATCTGTTGTATCGACCGATTTTGTTGGGAATTTTTGGGCTTATTCCATTGTTGCATCGGGTGTAGATCAATTTTAGGATAATGAAATATTGTCCTCGCATCAAAACGTTGTCTTTAAATATCGTCTTTGGAGGCACTCTATTAAGCGGGGGTCAATGCTAAATCCATCAGAGGGAAACAACATATGCAAAGAAAACTATAGTGAGGATATTATTTTATCAGTTTATCTTTTTTCTTATTGGATATAGTATTATGGCTCACTATAATTTTAAGTTCAGCATAAAAATTCAATCGGGTATACATGTTTATAATGAACATAAAAATATAAATAACATAAAGAATTATTAGCATAATGAAAGGACAGGTCTCAAAGGACACGACTCTTAATAAGAGGGTGCCCTCATCCAGGCATATATATATGGGGTCCCCATTTCTAAATTAATCACATCGTCTTTACTCCTACATTTGTATATGATTATTTGTTTATCCTAAATTATATCTTTATATTCCAAATATTTTGGATAATTTATTGGTGAGCCAGATTTGACTGTTATATTTGGTGTCAACTTTGTTTATGATCTTGAGCTTCGGCCGTAGACCCTTGGTTGAAAATATTTCATTGACCTTGGAAACATATCTAGTGGTCCTTACCCACAACGACAATGATCTTAGAGTCTTTCGAAATGTTTGGTCTTTGACCACAATTGGCCCTTGGCCATTCGAACTCTGAAAACTCCATTGCAAAGTGAAATAGTTTGCTGCCAAATATCATTGTCAAAAGAGAATAGGTAAGTGTTGAGAAGAAATCAATATTACAAAAACAGGAAGAGAGCCACCAGTATTTGTCAATCATAGTCCCTGTACTAATCTGCATTTGTGCACTTGTACAATTGTATAGCTTCATTTAGGCCATACATTATAGATGCCTTTCCATAAATATTGTTAATAAAATTCACTGCTAATCATGATGAAAATGTTTTCTGGGATCTATTGTTTTCAAGCTGTTTTTAATTACTTCTGATCGTACGACCTGTGGTTTATGGGCCCACAATCAACCTTTAGGTCTCAGTGCAACACTTCTTTTCTCTCTCAAAGCATGCTATAGGGATATTTGCATGGAAACGAAACACTATGATGATATCTGCGATCAATTCCCTCATTCTGACTTGAATCCTGTGTGATTGAGTAGTTCTCCTTTCTTACGTTATCATGTGCGATATTGTTTGCTTTTATGCTAACTCAATGCAATTTAAAGAAACAATTAGTCTGGACACCACGAATATCAAAACAGTTTGGGCTAGTCTCACACTAGGTAGAGGGTCCCACCATCCGACCTACACATTCGATTGATGTAAAGTCTCATTGCTTGTCTGGGTACTTTGATACAACGACCCAATGCTATGCCTCACTCACATGATGGTATACATGATTAATGGACTCTTTCTGGAACTTGTCATAAACAACCACAAAATTTGCAGGAACATGAGCCATAAACTATTCACACACAATTTAACAACAATGTAGTACTTATATTAAATGAAAATGACTACATATGGCCTCTCTGGGCCTGACTGGCTTGCTCTTCATCTAATGGCTGCCTTTCATACATCATAGGTTTACAATTTATAGAGGAAAATGCATTGTCATGGATCACTTTGGATTTTTCAACATAAAGCTCTCAACATAATCCCTAAGATCCCTCATTGATCTAATTTTTCAATCTTTTAATCCTTTACAAAATAGATATTACCCTACCTTTTTGACGATTGTGCCTTCTAGAACTTGTTTTCGCTGCTTTCTTGAATGATGAGTCGACGCTCCTGCATTAGACTCCCAAGGTACATGAATTTATGATCCCCTGGTCATATGCTTTTGGCCTTTTTTCTAACAGCTTCAACTTGCTACAATACACCTTAGCGGTAACAAGTATCCACCTTGCTACATGATACCTCACCAAACTTTCGCTCGAGTTTGGGCTTTTGGCATATTCCTAGTTCTTTTTTCAAGAACCATTTGAGCACTCCTCGCTCTAGGTTGTTGCAAATCTTTTCACCTTCCTCTGTTGTCACCTGCATTGAGGAAACAAATCTCTTACAAGATCTTCAATCAACTTGTACCGTCTTTTGTTGCTTCACCACACTACACATAGGAATATTATATGCTCTAATACCATTATGGTGGCTGACATCATAAATTGGGTGTTCACTCTTAAATATTAAATGCTTCTACTAATATTTGACTCCCATATGATTAAGCCTCAACAAAAAAATTCAAAGCTTAGTGCTCCACATGGGAAACCCTTTAGGATGGTAGATTGTATAGTCATCCAACGATGATTGTAATTTCTGGAGTTGAGTTCTTTAAGAAGTAAAATGCCAACAAATTTTAGTATCCTTCCTAGAATTCTCTCGCCAAGTTTGACTTATATCTCTGTCTTACATAGAGATCTTCGGTCCATTCTCACCAAATTGTTCATCATTAACAAGTTTACAAACTTGTTCTGTACAATTTAATCACACATAGATCATTCTAATCCATCTATAGTATGCACAAATTTCTCATCCTGGTTCACTTCATCTAAATTGTCATAAATCATTACACAGGATATCTTCTCCAAATGATAGATTAATAAATAAATCTATCAATAGTTTCAGAGTTCGTATAGACACTAAAACCTTGCAAATTCTAGATTTCACAGACTAGAATTATCCTCAATCACACAGATACACATAATTACTATAGGACCATTGTTGTTTACAAGTTTTTCTTTAATTCATTTCGATCCTCGGACATGTGGTTTATGGGTCCAGGGTCAACCTTTAGTTCTTGGGTGCAATGCTTCTTCTCTCTCAAAGCTCGCTACAGGGATATTCACATGGCAGCAAAACACTAAGACAAGATTCGTGATCAAGTCCCTCATTTCGACTTGAATTCTATGTGATTGAGTAGTTCTCCTTTCTTATGTTATCATGTGTGATACGGTTAACTTTTATGTTGCCTCAATGGGATTTAAAGAAACGATTAAGCTAGACACAACCATCAAAATCGTTCGGGCTAGTGTCACACTAGTCAGAGGGTCACACTGTCTAACCTATGCCTACGATTGATCTAAAGTCTCATTTTTCGCTGGGTACTTCAATACAACAACCCAGTGCCATGCCTCACTCACATGATGGTATACATGATCAGTGGACTCTCACCTCCTTGACTCAAGTTCAATCAATTTGCAACCAAAAACTTGTCCTAAACAACCATAAAATTTGCAGGAATCTGAGGCATAAACTAATTACACACAATTTAACACGAGAATACTTATATTAAATGAAAAAAATTACACATGGCCTCTTTGGGGCTCATGGCATGCTCTTCATCTAGTGGTTGCCTTCGACACAACATATGTTTACTTACAATTTATAAAGGAAAATATGTTGTCATGGAGCACTTCCGATCCATGATTTTCTACATAAAGCTCTCAACATAATCCTTAATATCCCTCATAGATCTAATTTTTCAAGCTTTTAATCCTTTACATAATAGATGTTACTTTGTCTTTTTGATAGTTGCACATTCCAAGACTTGTCTATGCTCCTTTCTCGAAGGATGAGTCGATGCTCCTACATCAAATCATAACCGTGAGAACTACAATGGAACACATTATTCACTGCCATCCATACAATGACTTGTAGAGTTTTGTAGCTTAGAAGGTACTTCTAATCTTGTGTCTTAACTAGAAAGACCTTGATTTACCTCGTTAAGAGCTTGCATGCGACATGCAGAGTGTGCAAGTGAGTTGCATGCATGTGAATGTGTTAATGTGGCATGCATGAGATGTGCATATAAAGCAAGCTAAATTTATTACTTGTATTTGAGTTAAAGTAGAGAAAGCTAAAGATAAGATAGTTAACTAAAGTAAAGTTGATTATCTTTAGTTAACTTGACGAGCTAATTTTGGGCGTCAATTTGTTTAGGAAAGTTATAAATTGAGCCTAATGTGAGGTGCTAAGACATAACAACAACACAAGATTGAGAGAGGCTTTTAGTGAATGTGTGCTGGGTTCGAGAGAGTGCATTGAGATTAGTGATTAGTTTTGTATTTTCTTAGTTGGGCCAATATCCCTGGTACAAGAGCCCAAGTAAGTTTCGTGATTAATTTATTAATGAAGAACATTTGATTAAGCATAAATTTGTTTGTGTGTGTGATTTAGATTAAGTAATTTTCGCTTCCACTAAATATTTGTGTATTCGTTCTGTTAATAATTGTTGGAAACCAAATATTGGGTGCTAACAAAAATTATAACATGATAGTAGAGCATCAACTCTAAATCGATCTCAGAATTACAGGTGCAAATTCGTATCAGATCGCCAAAGCTAGGTTGGTTGGGATCATATGAACAATTTTTTTTAAAGACGATAATCTTTTTATTTAAAGGGTAGAGAGGAATTTCTTTTCCAAGCGATTTTTGTTTGAGTTGAAAAACAAAATTTCGATTAAAAAAAATGTGAAAGAAAAAAAAAACAAAGCAGTGCATTTAAAATAAATAGAAAATAATAAAAACAAAAAAAAAGGTGGCCGACAACTGGGCTAGCCAGCGGTCAACAGAGCCACCAGTTGTCGGCAACAGTTGTCAAGCAATTGGTAGGCAATTGGCCGATTAGCACAGTCACAACTATGACATCTACAACACTCGGTAGACAGGAAATCATCATACCGACGAAATGTAGATTCAACAGGCGATAGGTCGAAGGGAACAATGCTAGCAACACAGTCGTGAGTAGCCAGAATGTGAGTGATTTAGTGCGGCTGGATCGTGACATCACTGAGGGTAACAATTGACCACATAAATTCGATCGAGAACACAGACCAAGGACAATGCAATTGATAGAGGAATTGTCAGTCGGGGGCTTGATCCATCGACAAGAGAAATTGAGAGTGAGGTAGAAAGAAACAAGTTGTAGAGACCGTCGAAGCCGCTAGATTGTCCATCCACCAAACCAGATCGACCAGTCGTAATTAGTGCAACGTAACAGTAGGAAAGGGCCACACCATAGACGAAAGGTATAGATCGAGTTAAGGGAGCACGTTGACAAGGTTGCAGTGGGTCATGGATAAGGTCGTGACCAAGATTCACATGATTGTAGTAGCAAAAGCTTGGGACGAAGGTGACAATTGATAGTTTTCGAGAAGATTGGATTTGAGGCAGGGCTGTTGACGCCTAAACAAAGCTGCATATCAACATGTAAATGAGAAAGGTTGCGATTGGGTGTTGATGGACCATATGAGGCACAATTGTAAAGGCTATGAGCAAGCACGTGAATGAGTTACAATAGGACTCGGGGGATCAAAAGTCTCGAGTAGGGGACTTGCGCAACGTGCATAGGATTCAGTGCAATAAGAAAATTAACCGTTGATTACTTTGATAGCAATGGCTACTGAGCTACGTTACGTTGACATGTTGGACACGACATAAAATTTAGCCCATGGAAGGAGCAAATTGTTCTATTATTTGAGAAGCAGGAGTTGTGGGACATCGTGGATAAGGTTGTCGTAATTCCTGTAGATCTTACTCAGTTGATTGAGTTAAATAAGAAGAACGTGAAGCCCAAGAGAATAATCCTGGACTCCATTAGAGACCATGTTATACCTCATGTGATCAGTAAGAAGTATGCTTATGAGACGTGGGCATCCTTAACCAAGTTGTACTAGAGTACAAACCAAAATAAGAATATGGTGTTGAAAGAGAAATTGAGAAACGCCAAGATGTCTGAAATTGACACAGCTACATCATACCTAATCAGGATCACTCAGATTAGAGATGATTTGACAATAGTGGGGGGAACTATTGATAGTGAAGATTTAGTCATATTTGTTGAGTTGTTGTCATTGATGGAAAAGGGTCAACTAATCGCCAACTAAAGATCTTTTTGGGCAATCTAAGACCACTATTATTTAGAGGAGTCAAGAGAATGACCATCTTCTAAATGGTGAAATCAAGGCCACAACAAATTTGCATAATCATGTGCCTACCTTGAAAGATGTTGCTAAAGTAGAGTAGAGGTCGTAGATGACTCTCAATAACATGCAACAAGAAAATCAAGATGCATTAATAAAATGTATCATGCAAGATATTGGCTTCAGTAGGGGAAGACCTGTTGCTGCAAGTATTATCTAAAACCACTTTGCCATTGGTGATCATTTGAAGCTGAGAGAATAAATATCTTTTATCGCATTATTCAAATAATTGGGTCAGGGATAGGGACTCAAGAAAACATTGATGTTTCCGCTTATTGGTTATCAAATACATCCATTTTGTTGTTACTCCTTCAATGTATGTCAAAAGGAAGTGGTGTGGCTGGCATGACTCCTCCGTGCCACATATTATCTTCAGCTACTTTATTTGAGATGATGACTCAAGGGTGTTAAAATTTGGGTACCAGAGGACAAGTGGTTCCCTAAGGCTTTGATCTTTGGCCTAGGGAAAAGTGTCCAATTTTATTTGTACTTTCTCCTAAAGTGACTTTATAAGTGGTGAAGTCAAATTAATTTAAAAGTGACTTTATAAGTGGTAAAGTTACATTCTAATTTAAAAGTGACTTTGTAAGTGGTAAAGTTACATTTTAATTTAAATGTGACTTTATTAAAGTCAATGGAGAATTAGAAAGTGAAAAAGTGACTATGGAAATAAAAGGTTAAGTGTGTTTTTATTCAAGTGGGTGAGTTAAAAAATAGAAAGTGAGAATTAAATGCACATTTATTCTTATCCTAGATCTAAATGAATCTCAACCATTAGATTTTAGAGTAACCCAAAATATCATTTAGAGAATAAAAGGAGAAGAGAAGAGGAAAAGATCATTTATTCTTTCATGAGCATTTTGAGAGAAAGAGGAGAGAGAAAAGAGAAAATTTCTTAGTAGTGAGGAAGTGAAGGAGAGGAGCAAGAGGACATATCAACAACTCTGGGCAACAACATTTATTGGCACACATCCCAGGGCAAAACTATATAGTAGGAGAAAGGCACATATATCAAGGAAGAGGGACAATAACAAGGGCACAAATTTCGAGGCAGATTTGGGCACAAATTTCGAGGTAACCATATTGCTGAAATCTATATGGTCCATACAACAAGTTTTGGGCACATTTTTCGAGGCAGGTGATATAGCATTTAATGTTGTTTTATTGCTGTAAAAATATCTGTTTTGGTTGTTTGCTGATTCGCATGATTTTCGAGGTGGATTTCAAACACGAAAATTGAGATAAGTTGTAATTTGTGGTTGCCGGAATTTTTACTGTGTATTTTAGTTTATCTGTAAAAGCATTTTCAGAAATAAAGAAGAGCTCTCAAAATTGGTTTTCTCCAAGAGTTGTAGGGGGTTTTTCCATGGTTACATTGACAAAAAAACATTGTTATTTTCTGTGTGGCTGTCATAATTTTGCTGTTTTTTATTTCTGCAATTTCAGCAGTTGTGAAATCTCTAAATTTGTGTTTTCAGAAGAATATTGTCATTTCCAGATTTTAGAATTTTTATCATGCTTGGATTTAAAATTAAATGCATGGAGTGATAAAGAAAACTGATAACCAGAGTGGGGCTTGAAATTTCTTTATGGTATCGGAGCTTGGTTGGCTGAAAAGTGCAGTTTGGGACAACAAAGTGAAAATTACAGCAAGTTGATTTTTACACAGAAAACAAAAACCTTTACCACAAATTTGAAAATTTTAGTTTGGTAGGACAGTGAAACATGTCTTTGGGTTTGAGAGTGGGAGACAGGTTGGATGGGCAGAACAACTACAGTGCATGGTAGGAGAGAATCCAGAGCATCATTGATGAAGCAAAAGTCTAAGGCATTATGGTAAATACCACACAGAACTCAATTGTAGTATTTGTTGACCCTGTACAGTTGGCGGAGTTTAACAAAAAGAATGTTAAGGCAAAAGATTGATTCTGGAAGGAATCAAAGATCATGTCATTCCTCATGTGAGAGGAAAGACTTATTCACATGAGATGTGGACAACCTTGATCAATCTTTACCAGAGCTCAAATGAAAACAAAAAAAATGGTCATAAAGGAGAAACTGAAGGCCATTAAAATGGCTAAGACTGATAGTGCTATAGCATACCTCACAAATATCACTTCAGTGAGAGATGAGTTGGCAGTTGTAGGTGATATCATTGCACCCATTGAGTTGGTGATGAGCTTTGAATGGTCTTCCCAAGACTTGGGAGAATTTTGTGGATGACATTGTTGCATGGGAAAACCTTCCCGATTGGGAGAGGTTGTGGGATGATTGCATTCAAAATGAGATCAGAAAGAACTGTCTTGGGGCAGCGAAACAGGTGGAGGAGGATCACAATGTGGCATTATTAGCACGAGGCAAGAAGGGCGGAGCAAAGAAGCAAGCTTCCAACAGTGGAGGCAAAGGAAAAGGTAAAGGCAAGCAACAAAACAAAGAGAAGGACTATTCCAAAGTCAAATGTTGGATCTGTCAAAAGTTGGGACATTATGTTGTTGTGTGTCCGGAGAAGAAGAACAAGAAAGGGAAAGACAAACCCATGACAACTTCTGCAGAGATAGAGAGCTTCTCAGAGAGCTTTGATTGGGAGTTTGGGTTCATAGCTTGTGAGGCCACTAGTGCAAGATCACTTGCCATACAGGTTCAGAGGGAGTGTGCATTCCTCGCTACTAGCATAACATCTTCTAGCATTTAGTATGTTGACAGTGGCGCTTCCTGCTACATGACAGGAGTTAGAGTGTACTTCTCAGAGTTTTCAGAGGGTGATACTGATATGGAGGTAGTACTTGGTGATGACAACATTGTTATAGCAGTGGGTGTGGGGACATTGACATTTGATAGGAGACCCAAACCTCCCTTGAAAGTGTCAGATGTTCTATATGTGCCTGGAATGAAGAAGAACTTGATATCCGTCTCAGAACTTCAGGATAGAGGGCATGATGTGTTGTTTAGGAGAGGGCGGGTGCTTATATATATCCTAGGGGAACTCCAGTTTCTTCAGGGAGAGAGATTGGTGTGTGCCATGCCAAGGTGTACAAGTTCTCATTCCATCCCCTGATGGCATTGAGTAGTAGCACTCGATGTTGAAATTTGGTACCGGAGGACAGGTGGTTCCCTTAGGCTTTGATCTTTGGCCTAGGGAAAAGTGTCCAAAAGAATTTATTTTTTCTCCTAAAGTGACTTTATAATTTTATAAAGTTAAATCTAATTTAAAAGTGACTTTAAGTGATAAAGTTATTAAGTCTAATTTTAAAGTGACTTTTATAAAGTCAATGAAAAATTAGAAAGGAAAAGTGACTTTGGAAATAAATGACTAAGTGGGTCTTTATTAAAGTGGGGTGAATTAAAAAATAGAAAGTGAGATTTAAATGAGCATTTAATCTCAACCATTGATCTAAATCTATTTCAGCCATTGGATTTACAGATCACCCAAAAGTCACTTGGATCACCCAAAAGTCACTTTGAGTTATATTAAAGGAGGAAAAGGAGGAAAAGGTCATTCATTCTTTCATGAGCAGATTGAGAGAAGGAGAGCGAGAGAGATTTCTGAGCAGGGAGGAGAAGGAGACAGCAGCTTGGCACACATTCCAAGGCAGCAGTTGAGCAGATTTGTACAGCTGATTCAGCACATAGTGAAAGACAGATTTTTGCACAAAAATCGAGGAGCAGTTTGCTGATTTTTCTGCACACAAAACGGAGGTCGTACAACATTTATTGCTGTCCTGTTTGCTGTAATTTCCAGATTGCTGTGAGGCACGGGAAAGGAGATAAGTTGTAAATTTGCTTGCTGATTTTTTTGCTGAATAATTCTCACTGTAAAAAGGCAATTTTCAGAAATAAAGAAGAGCTCTCAAACTGGTTTTCCCCAAGAGTTGTAGGGGGTTTTTCCAGGGTCAAGTTGACAAAAAATATCAGTGTTTTAATGTGTTTTAATGGCTGTTTTTGATTGCTGATTTTTAATTCTGCAATTTCCAGCATTCTGAAAAATTTCCAGAATTTGTGTTTTCAGCAATATTTATTTTTTTCAGTCTGTTAAATGTATGGTTATGGGAATGGGCATTTAACTACATGGGAGAAATAAGGAGAAACTGAAAATCGGGGTGGGAAAACAGAAATTTTTACATGGTATCAGAGCTTGAGTGCTGAAGGGCAGTTTGGGACAGCAAAAGGAAAAATTACAGTTGCTGATTTTTCACTCAGAAAATTCCAGCAAGCTGATTTTTTCATAAACAAGAGTTTTATCTTTACTACAACAGTGCTATTTTTCAGTTTTAGGACAGCAGGATGTCATTGGGATTGAGGGTGGAGGATAGGTTGGATGGGCATACAAATTACAGTGTTTGGAATGAGAGAATGCAAAGTATCTTTGAGGAGGCAGAAGTCTGGGATATCATGGTGCATACCGCACAGAACCCTGTTGTTGTGCCCACTGATGTTACTCAGTTGGCTTAGTATAAAAAGAAGAACAATAAGGGTAAGAGGCTGATTCTAGACGGAATCAAAGACCATTGCATTCCTCATGTGAGAGGAAAGAGCAATGCCCATGAGATGTGGACAACATTGTCCAATCTCTACCAGAGTACTAATGAGAACCGGAAGATGGTCTTGAAGGAGAAGCTGAAGAACATTAAGATGGGGAATGATAGTGCAGCTGGATATCTCACAAAGATTACCAATGTGAGAGATGAGTTGGCAGCGATTGGAGAGGCCATTCCATCCACTGAGTTGGTGCGTATTGCAGTGAATGGCCTCCCCCGTTCATGGTTGAACTTTGCTGATGGGGTTTGTGCACGTGAGACCCTTCCCACATGGGAGAGGTTTTGGGATGATTGTATTCAGACAGAGATCAAGAAAGGACAGCTTGGGGTAGCCAAGCCAGTTGAGCAGGATGAGGACGTAGCACTGGTGGCAGGAGGCAAGAAAGGCAAAGGGAAGAAGCAGGCTTCCACAAGCAGTGGTGGGGGCAAATGCAAAGGTAAAGGTAAACAGGGTAACTCAGAGAAGGACTATTCCAAGGTGAAGTGTTGGAATTGTCAAAAGATGGGACACTATGCAGTTGTGTGTCCGGAGAAGAAGAAGAAGAAGGGGAAGAACCAGGACGTGGCAGCTTCAGCAGAGATTGAGGACTTTGCTGGTCATTTTGACCGAGAGTTTGCGTTCACTACGTGTGAGTCCTCTAGTACAGGATCACCTGCCACACAGGTTTAGAGGGAGCATGCTTTTCCCTCGATTAGCGGAGCATCTTCAGGTATCTGGTATGTGGACAGTGGGGCTTCACGTCACATGACAGGAGTCCGGGAGTACTTCTCAGAGCTTTCAGAGAGTGGCACTGATATTGAGGTAGTACTCGGTGATGACAGAGTTGTTAGAGCAGTCGGGGTGGGGACAGTGACATTTCAGAGGGAGTCCAAACCTCCCTTGAAGGTGTCAGAGGTTCTTTATGTGCCAGGGATGAGGAAGAACCTCATATCCGTCTCAGCTTTGGAGGACAGAGGATATGAGGTACTGTTCAGGGGAGGACAGGTGTTGATGTATCCCAGGGACGCTCCAGCTGATTCAACTAGAGTGATAGGTGTACGCCATGCAAAGGTGTACAAATTTGCATTCCAGCCCCTTTTGGCATTGAGCAGTAGTACCGACAGCAGAGCTAGCAGTTCTGAGCTGTGTGAGATTTGGCACCGCAGGATGGGACATATGTATCATGGAGCCTTGAGGACATTGCGGGAGATCACTACAGGTGTGCCAGATTTCAGTACTGATCACTTTGATACTTGTAGAGGTTGTGCGATGGGCAAGTTTGCCAAATCCCCTTTTCCTAGCAGTGACAGCAGAGCGACGGGGATACTTGATTTGATTCATTCCGATGTGAGTGGTCGGATGTCTCATGTTTCCTTGAGTGGATATGAGTACTATGTCTTATTCATTGATGATCACTCCAGGAGGACCTGGATTTATTTCTTGAAGACCAAGAGTGAGGTCTTCAAGCGGTTTCAGGAGTTCAGAGCTCTTGTGGAGACTCAGACAGGTCGAAAGATCAAGTCCCTGAGGTCGGACAATGGAGGAGAGTACACCCTTGGAGAGTTTGTTGATTATTGTGCGGAGGCAGGCATTAGGAGGGAGTTCACTGTTCCTTACAACCCCCAGCAGAACGGGGTTGCGGAGAGGAAGAACAGATCCATCATAGGGGCTGCCAAAGCCATGATATATGATTAGGGGTTGCCATTGTTCTTGTGGGCAGAGGCCTGCAACACAGCTGTTTACTTGCAGAACAGGAGTCCGCATCGTGCCTTGGGGCACATGACTCCTGAGGAGGCTTTCTCTGGGAAGAAACCTGATCTTGGTCATCTTCATATCTTTGGATGCATTACATACTCCTATATACCCAAGGAGGAGAGGACCAAACTAGAGCCCACCGCAGAGAAGGGTATCTTTGTGGGCTACAGTGAGACCTCAAAGGCCTTTCGGATTTACATTCCTGCACAGAGGAGAGTTGTTGTCAGACGGGATGTGAAGTTCGAGGAGGACAGGGCCTTTAGGAGGTCACGGGAGTTAGAGTATCTGGATAAGCCAGACCCTCAGCAGCAGTTGAGTCAGTCGCAAGGATCCAGTGGGCAGGGATCAGGAGGATCCGAAGGTACATCTATGAGGATGTCAGGTCCATCAGTGAGCAGTGGCTCGCCGAGCCAGAGGGGTGGTGCTCCGGGCAGCATGCAGAGCAGTTCACTAGGGAGTCCACTGATGGACAGTTCACACGGTACCTCAGCTTCTACAGGTTCAGGTGCAGGCAGGAGGACAGCAGACAGACAATCAGGAGTTCAGGCTACTGATGGTGATGATGAGGAGGAGTTTCATTCTCCTATGGGAGAAGCATGCTCAGGGAAGAGGAAGCCCAAGTGGCTTCAGGACACCTTGAGAGATGCCACATCTGTTGCTGAGCCGAAGAGGCCGGTCAGAGAGAGTAGACCACCTGAAAGGTTCTGTAGCTATATGGCGATGGTTACCAACATCCTTGACTCTGAGCCTTCTAGCTATGAGGAGGCAGCTAGCTAGCAGGTCTGGAGAGAGGCCATGCAGGAGGAGTATTCTTCTATCATGAAGAATGATGTTTGGGAGGTGGTGCCGAGGCCTGAGTGCAAATCCGTGGTTACTTCCAGATGGCTTTACAAGGTAAAGCATGCTGCAGATGGCAGCATTGAGAAATTCAAAGCGAGGTTTGTGACTAGAGGGTTCTCCCAGGTAGAGGGAGTTGATTATGAGGAGACCTTCGCTCCCGTGGCTCGATATACTTCGATCCGCTCCATTATATCGATAGCAGCAGAGATGGGTTGGAAGATCCACCAGATGGATGTGAAGACCGCATTTCTCAATGGCTTCATACAGGAGGAGGTGTACATTGAGCAGCCACAGGGCTTTGAGGTGCATGGGAAGGAGTCCCATGTGTGCAGATTGAAGAAGGCCCTTTATGGCCTGAAGCAAGCTCCCAGAGCTTGGTACTCCAGGATAGATGCATACTTGCAGGGGATGGGTTTCACAAAGAGTGAGGCAGATCCGAACCTTTACTTTATTGTGATTGGTGAGGAGCCTCTCATTCTGGTGATGTATGTGGATGACTTGATCATTACAGGTGCAGAGAGACTCATAGAGCACTGCAAGAGAGATCTTGCGGCGAAGTTTGAGATGAAGGACATCGGCTTGATGCATTACTTTTTGGGTTTGGAGGTATGGCAGGAGGAGGGGCATTTCTTCCTGGGGCAAGGGAAGTTTATTGTGGACATCCTTAGCAGATTCCACATGGAGGATTGTAGACCCATGTCGACACCGATGATCACCAACTGGAAGAAGCTTCATGCTTCGGATTCCGAGTTGGTGAATCCCACATTGTACAGACAGCTGATTGGTTCCTTCATGTATTTGGTCAACACTAGACCAGATATCTGTTTTGCAGTCAACACGATGAGTCGGTTTATGTGTGAGCCTAGGAAGGTTCACTGGGTGGCTGCAAAACACATTTTGCGGTACTTGCAGGGGACAGTGGATTATGGTCTGGACTACAGGCAGGGAGATGGAGTGAGATTGGCAGGATACACTGATTCTGATTGGGCAGGTTGTGCTTCTGATAGGAAGAGCACTTCAGGGTGTTGTTTTGGGTTGGGTTCAGCAGTAGTGTCATGGTTCAGCCGGAAGCAGCAGTCAGTAGCACTGAGTTCAGCGGAAGCAGAGTATATGGCAGTCAGTCTAGCTAGTTGTGAGGCTATCTGGCTTCGCAAGATTTTGTTTGGCTTATTTGGTCAGCCGTTGAGACCTTCAGTGATTTACTGTGATAATCAGAGTTGCATTAAACTCACGGAGAATCCAGTATTTCATGACAGGTCAAAGCATATCGGGATCAGATATCATTTCATCAGAGACTATGTTCAGAAGGGAGCTGTGAAGCTTGAGTATATTTCCACTGATGAGCAGGTTGCAGATATCCTTACCAAAGCCTTACCACGGGGCAAGCATGTCTACTTCAGAGACAAGATGGGTGTGGTGAGGAACACCTTCCTCGGTAAGAGGGAGTGTTGAAATTTGGTACCGGAGGACAGGTGGTTCCCTTAGGCTTTGATCTTTGGCCTAGGGAAAAGTGTCCAAAAGAATTTAATTTTTCTCCTAAAGTGACTTTATAATTTTATAAAGTTAAATCTAATTTAAAAGTGACTTTAAGTGATAAAGTTATTAAGTCTAATTTTAAAGTGACTTTTATAAATTCAATGAAAAATTAGAAAGGAAAAGTGACTTTGGAAATAAATAACTAAGTGGGTCTTTATTAAAGTGGGGTGAATTAAAAAATAGAAAGTGAGATTTAAATGAGCATTTAATCTCAACCATTGATCTAAATCTATTTCAGCCATTGGATTTAGAGATCACCCAAAAGTCACTTGGAGTTATATTAAAGGAGGAAAAGATCATTCATTCTTTCATGAGCAGATTGAGAGAAGGAGAGCAAGAGAGATTTCTGAGTAGGGAGGAGAAGGAGACAGCAGCTTGGCACACATTCCAAGGCAGCAGTTGAGCAGATTTGTACAGCTGATTCAGCACATAGTGAAAGGCAAATTTTTGCACAAAAATCGAGGAGCAGTTTGCTGATTTTTCTGCACACAAAACGGAGGTCGTACAACATTTATTGTTGTCCTGTTTGCTGTAATTTCCAGATTGCTGTGAGGCACGGGAAAGGAGATAAGTTGTAAATTTGCTTGCTGATTTTTTGCTGAATAATTCTCACTGTAAAAAGACAATTTTCAGAAATAAAGAAGAGCTCTCAAACTGGTTTTCCCCAAGAGTTGTAGGGGGTTTTTCCAGGGTCAAGTTGACCAAAAATATCAGTGTTTTAATGTGTTTTAATGGCTGTTTTTGATTGCTGATTTTTAATTCTGCAATTTCCAGCATTCTGAAAAATTTCCAGAATTTGTGTTTTCAGCAATATTTATTTTTTTCAGTCTGTTAAATGTATGGTTATGGGAATGATCATTTAACTACATGGGAGAAATAAGGAGAAACTGAAAACCGGGGTGGGAAAACAGAAATTTTTACACTCGAGACAAAACCGACAATAGATCTAGCAGTTCAGAGTTGTGTGAGATTTGACACCATAGGATGGGGCGTTGGAAAATTATATATTACGGAGCAATGGAACACATGAAATATTGGAGAAATATAAACACAGAAAACGCATAAAACAAGAGAGACACAGATATATGTGGTTCACCCAATTTGGGCTACATCCATGAAGAAACAACTAGTCCTTCTTTTTATTATATTATCCAGCAAACTGAAGAGATACAACCTACATCAGATCCGCTGTAACTCTCTCTTCGCTCTCAATCTCCTCTCTCTTCCTCACTAAGAATATAGATCTTCAGATATACATAGACGCAATACAATTCCCTCATATATAGAGTGGTTGCCTTCTAGGGCAAAAAACCCTAAATTAAACATAACTTCTACCGTCAGATCATCCGCCTAATGAACGACCCAGATTGACTACAAAATTACAACATTTTACAAGGCAATTTTACATCTATTCTTAGTTTCGGGGGTGCAGCCACCCCCCCTGGACCCCCCCTGCAATGAATATTTTACAGGCGGCATTGCCGCCCCATTTCAAACTGGCGTCCAATGCGACGATACCTTTGAATATAGAAGATAATCAAGCTCCACACCCAACATGGGGCACTATGTATCATGGGGCCTTGAGTACATTTTGGGAGATCACCACATGTGTGTCAGATTTCAGTTATGATCACCTTGATGCATGCAGAGTATGTGTTATCGGGAAGTTTTCCAAATCCCCTTTTCCCAGCAGTGACAACAGAGCGATCAAGATCCTTGACTTGATTCATACCAATGTGAGTGGTCAGATGTCTCATGTATCCTTGAGTGGCTATGAGTACTATGTTTTATTCATTGATGACCACTCCAGGAAGACCTGGATTTATTTCTTAAAGACCAAGAGTGAGGTCTTCAAGCGGTTTTAAGAGTTCAAAGCTCTTGTGGAGACCCAGACATGTAGGAAGATCAAGGTCCTCAGGTCGGACAATTCAGGGGAGTATACCCTGTTGGCATTATGATTCTGGTATGGCTCTATGTTACAGATATTGTACTTGATGGCAACACCCTCAAGTGGCAATGCTCTGATCAGGCTCTCAAAATGGGAAATTAAGAGGTACGCAGGTGAATAGTTCAGAAGGTGCGTACCCGCAGGTATGCCGGCCAGGAAGTGCGTTTATACCCGCAGGTTACCCATTCATGAGGTGCGTACCCTCGGTTCACTCACTTCAAGGCAGAGAAGCGCACTCACGTGGGGTTTCTTATGTTTGGCCCGTGGTATAGGATTTAATTTTGCCCCGGTTCGGATCCCTTGTATTGGTTATTGATGGTTTTGTCCCATGGTGTGAATAAGGGCTTGACTATAAATAGGGAAGGAGATCACTTGGCTAAGGTATCTTTTGCAAATTGAATATCTTAAGATCTGAAATATTGGGTTATCGGTTTAAAAGCTTGATCTATATAAAAGTGAAGTTGAAAGTGAATCTATGAAGTGTGATCTCTCGGGCGCATGATCAGATCTGGGCATCTGACTATCGGTGGCACACTGGGGGACTGCTAATTCGGCCCTAATCAGAGGTACGCAGGTGATTAACAGTACAAGTGCGTGGGTACGCAGAGCAGAAGAAGGCGCAGTGCGTGGGTACGCAGAGCAGAAGAAGGCGCAGTGCGTGGGTACGCAGCGCGACAGAGGTTCAGGTGCGTAGGCACAATGAAAGTACGCGGCGCTACAGAAGCCGCAGGTGCGTAGATACGCGGTGCGATAGCATCTCAGAGTGCGTGGCTACAGTAGTAGTACGCGACGCGATAGAAGCAGTGGGTGCGTGGGCACAGTGAAGGTACGCGGCGCGTTTAAAGGAACAGTGCATGGATACGCAGTGCAACTCAAGGCTCTCTGCGGGGATACGCAGAGGTGCAGAAGGTGAAGTGCGTAGCAACGCATGCCAAATAAAGAAAAATTGCGTACCTTTCTTAAGGCATTTATTTGACTGACTTTTCTCTGTTGATAAGGTGTTCTGGGTTTAGTTTACTGTTACTATTGATCTGGTTACTGCAGTTGACTGGGTGATTTACTTGTACTTGATGATCATTTGATGTTCATGGATCCAGTTTGAAAATTTATGAAAAGTGGTCCTTGAAAGAAAAGAAGTAGGGGGTTGTTACACAGTAATTTGTCACTGTCTCCCTGTTAGTCACCCTATTGTGTCAGGAATTCACAATAATCAAGTTCATGCCTTCTGAACTGGCCAAAAACCCACTTTTCCAAAGTTTTCCTCATCAACGCGTCTGTTTCTAAAATATCCGCGATGACCGGCGCTTCATAACAGACTGCGTGCGCTGCCAGCGCGGAAGCACACGACTTCTCCCGCGCTGATCGAATTTCATGACCAGCGCAGCCTCTGTTTGTATTTACCCGCGCTGACATGGCCCTTTCCATTATGTCTTTGCGACGTCAGCACGCCAGACCAGTTATGCACCCGCGCTGATCCAGTTTAGGCGAATTTGTTCCAACAGCCAGCCTTCCAGATAACTCCAGACTTGGTTGTTGGCTTTGTGAGTATCGCCTCCCTTCTATGGCATGTCTGTTCGACCCTTTGCAACTACTTCCCTTGAAGATAAGCTCATCCTTCCACTATTCAAGGAGACTCCTTCTCCTATATAAACCTCTACCATTACCATGAGCAGCTAGTTTGGAATAGCTTGGATTGTGTGGAGCTTATAGTGCTCAGATTGCTGCTACTATAGGTAGTTGGTGTGATAAGTGTGGAAGTGCTTGATAGCTTAGGGAAGGTTGTTTTGTGTTGCTTGTGTGAGAGAGAGAGTTTCTTGTCTTGGGAGAATCATTTCCAAAGGTGAATGCTTGAGACACTTGCTGACTGGCCCCTCCTGAGAAGGATACCGACGTCAGAACATTTGGTTGTACTCTTCTCTGCTTGATTAATAATAGATGACTACTATTATTGTTCCATTCTCATTTGTCTATGCAATGGTTAATGTGAATTACATCCTTTCTGACTGATGTATAGTTGCTTTTATTAGATTTCACACTTGTGTTTGTTTCCTCTTCGTGTGTGCAGGTGTCTATTCGCGGAGATCGCGGAGGATCGTGACCAGCCAGAACGAAGGAGCGAAGGCGGCATCTCTAAATCAAACAACAGCGCTGGAATCCAAGTAGGTGCTCTTTGCCTACCTTTTAATTGCAATTAGGAACTTGCATAGTAGCATTGACTGATTGTTGCTAGACCCATTCTGGGCTAGTAGGGATCGCCTCTATCCGTAGAGGGGATTTGCCTCTCCAACAATTTGGCGACTCCGCTGGGGAGTTCAGCCTTTTGTCTCTTGTGTCCATTCTTGTGTTTGAATTTGATTGTTCTCTCTTTTCAAGATTTGGGGATTGATTCTCTGCTTGTAGACTTCCTGGGTCCATCTGGGAAGTGTCTTAATTGTTAAAGGGTTTCTACCTTTGGTTTGGGAGCTTTTGCTTTGATTCTACTCGTTTTTACCCTCAGCGCGGTTTAATTCAAAACAGACGCGCTGACGTCGCATACCTGCTTCTTTGTTTTCCCTGTCATCGCTCCTGTACGACTAACAGTCCCGCTGACCTCGTTTTTGAGGCAGCGCGCTTAATCCATGTGCTTTCGCGTTGACGGCGCAAAGTTGCTACAAGCCTTCTCTTGTCAGCGCCGAGTTGCTGAAGGCCACCCGCGCTGATCCTGTAGAGTTCATTTTTGTCCAAATTAGCCTCCTGAACCTGTTGCTTTGACTTTCCCCTCTTCTCTCCACTTGGTCTATGACTTGTTTTTCATTGCCTGAACTCTGAAGTACTTGTTTGCAAAGTCTTGCTCCACAGGGTTTCGTTTGTGCTCATTTTTCGGTTTTGCAAATACCTTCCTCTTTGCTTTCGCTGCTTGGTTTGTATTTCGGCCATCACTTTTACAGTTGCTGGATTGTGTTGAATCTCTAATTGACTGGTTGTAACTCTCATCCTCCGGGTGTTTGCTCTTCTCCATTGATTTCACACTCTAGCCCTAGGGCATCTAGTGGCCGTGTGTGTGTCAAGCCTTCCGTAGGGATCTTGTTCTCTTGTTTGACCAGCCAACTTCAGATTTGTTTTTTACACTTGTTCAGTGATTGTTGAAGTGTTTTTGGTTGTGTTTCCGAGCGGTTTGTGCTTCTTCCTTGTTTGAATTCCTGTTTGTTTTGCCGAGCTTAGATCACATAGCTCGTGCGGAACTTGGTTTTTCCTTTTGATTTGGAAACCTTTTTGGGATGTTTTGGGAACTTTGTGTGCTTTCATTAAGTGATTTGCTTGGTGTTCCTGTTCCTCAAAATTCATTTGGATGCTTTGTGCCATTGAAAGAAAATCAAACCAGTAGCTTTGCTTTCGAGAATTGAAAAGGAAAAGAACATTTCATTGATTCGTATTTTCAAAAGAAAAGTTTCCTTTCCTTGCTTTTAGCTGCATTAGGTTGTTTGATTGCTCGTGTTCGTTTTGTTTGATCAAAAAATTCTTTACCTTCTCATAGTTAGGATTCATCGAACAAAATGGTATTCTTTGGCATGTAGTTTGCATCTAGGTAATTGTGAGAGAACACACGATAGGACCTGAAATCGAAACTTAATTTAAGATCAACCATAAAATGAACTGAATTAACCTAAAGACGCATTGGAACTAAACGCAAATATCTAGAGGTCTAGGTTAGAGACGTGTTCCGGCGTCTTTAAACATAGTCACTGTTGTTTCACATTATGGTTGGGTGATTCCTCCTTCTGTGACTTGATAGTGGTCTAACACGGACTGTGCTCCCACGTGCCGTCGCGTATATAGGGAGACCCCACTAGGATTTTATCCTTTATCCATAGGAAGCCGAGTCTGCCGCCTTGTGAACCGTAACGCACCGAACACAGCATTTGGGAAGATTGACTGCAGTACGGGAAGTCCTTGGCTCTCATATGATTGCTAAGGTGTATAAGCAGTTTTACGGGTCGCCTGGTAAACCCTATACCTAGAGTCTCCAGAGCAGTCACTTTTGATCCTTTTCGGACTCCCTAAATGAAAAGGTGCCTGTGAGCGTCTTGTCACTTCGTGCTCATTAAACATTCGAAGGAGACTGGAGTCATCTTTTCGTCCTTTTCTCGACTCTTGAAACATGAAAAGGTCAAGTTTGGTTCTTGTGTCTTAAAATTTATTCGGCCACGATAACATCACCTGGTTAGATCTTGTGTGCGATAGTTTTGAGTAGGGTCTTTATCGTTAGTTTTCTTTAGGTTTTCTAAGGGGTCTTGTCATCCTGGCTGACCCGTCAACTCCCGGTCCGAGTGATCAAGGTTTTCCATCTTCTGTTGCTCCAGAGGTACCAGTTGTAAGCGATACTCTTCCCATTGTTCCG
The DNA here is from genome assembly GCA_031772625.1 of Pinus tabuliformis. Taxonomy (NCBI): domain Eukaryota; kingdom Viridiplantae; phylum Streptophyta; class Pinopsida; order Pinales; family Pinaceae; genus Pinus; species Pinus tabuliformis. The sequence continues at coordinate 1,320,261,310 of CM062807.1, forward strand.
AGTATCCAGCCTATCAACGTACATGCCCCGGGCGACGAAGATTACATAGAAGATTGGAATCCTATCTGGGAGCCTTACAACGATTCTACCCCTCGTACTCCTTTCGGTATGTCGTCTCCGATGTCTACTTCCCCCATGGATGAGACATCTCCCAGCACAGGTGAGACACCCGTGGTGACAGACATTGAAACTCCGATCCCAGCTACCTCTCCACTCCCTCCACGATATCAGTCAGTGAGGGATAGGATAGCTGCTAGAACTACTTCTACGACTATATGGGATCCTAGTCTTATTGCCACCACGGGGCCCTTTATTTCGCGACCTCTTAATACACCTGTTACTTCAGGTCTTAATACGCCTGTTACCTCAGTTCCTACCAATCCAACCATTTGTGTAGCGCACTCGACTCCGGCCGTCAGTGCTGTGACAGCATCCTCATCTACAAACCCTGGAGCTGGTCCCTCTTACAGTCAGGGCCGGCCAGGGGTTTCGTCTGGAGTCATCGATCCTGCACAAAGTGCTCAGCCCTCTTCTGGTGGTGTTCCAGGAGCAGGGCCGTATGATGCCCATGGGCAGCCCATTGTGGACCCAGATTACCAAGGTCCACTCTTTTATTATGACGCTAACGGTCAGTACCTCGAGAACGTTTCATCCCTGCCTCGTCAACCTTTCGTTGAGAACTCGGCACCGTTGGACGTTACGTATGATCCCGTTACTCATACTTTTCGAGGGCGCCGGAATCCTCCCGGACAGCCCCAAGGACCACCCAATCAAGGCCAGCCACCTTATGTGCAAACCCCTCAAGGGCAACCACTTTATGGCCCGCCTTACCCAGGACAATCTGGGGGCCCGCAGGGACAACCCTACCCGGGACAACCCTCGGCCATTGGAGGTCCGTCGTTTTCATATCAGAGTCAACCTTCTGGATATCCAGGGCAACCTGGTACCCAGCAAGGTTACCCAACTGGACAACCAGGGCAGCCTTACATTCAACAAGGCCAACCCGGTTTCCAGCAGGGGTACCCACCTGGACAAACTGGGCAAGTTTATACTCCTCAAAATCAACCAGCAGTCCAGCAGGGATATCCTCTTGGGCAGGGGGGGCAACCCTACTTACAGCAGGGCCAACCTACTGCCCAGTCTAGTCATCTTTCTGGGCAGGGTGGGCAACCCTACGTTCAGCAGGGTCAACCCACTGCTCAATCCATGCATCCTTCTGGGCAAGGGGGGCAGCCTGCTATACAGCAAGGCCAACCCACTGCTCAGCCTGTGCACCAAGGGGGGCAGCCTGCTATACAGCAAGGCCAGCCCTCTGCTCAGTCTGTGCACCCTGGGGGGCAGACAGGCCAACCTTCTATGCAGCAAGGTCAACCCGCTGTCCACCCTAATCATCCATCTGGACAAGCTGGCCAACCTCAGGGTCAACCAGTTGTTCAGCCGGCTCAGTCATCCGTTCCGCAAGGACAACCCTTGGTGGTCCACGGACAACCTGGCACCTAGCAAGTTCATCCTGCTGGCCAGCCAGGTCCATCTCAAATCCAACCAAGTCAACCTTCGGGCCAGATGATCCAAGCCCAGCCGGTTCAAGGACATTACTCTGGGCCTCAAACTCAAATGGGTTATCAAATGCAAGGTGGGCCACAGCCTCAACCTTCTTACCAGATGCAGCCTCCCTATCAGGCTCAGTATGGGGCCCAACAGTCATATGGCTACCAGCAACCCCAGGGGCAAACTCAGTTTGCTCCTTATCAAAATTATCAACAGCCACAGGTCGCTCCTTACCAAAATTATCAGTATGCCGCACCTGTAGGGCAAGTTGCTAATACATGGGGAGCTGGGGGGCAGACACAGGGACAACTGTCCGCATATGGCCAGAATCCGTATGGACAGAACTCCTATGGGCAAGGTCCCTATGCACCAGGCCCTTTCGGGCCAGGTCCATCTGGACAGAGCCCATGGGGGCAACCACCACCTGGTTGGAACCCTAATGTTGCCTCGAATCCGCAGCCACAAATGTCCTTTAACCCTCAGTTACCATTCTTAGCAACGTTGGAACTGCCTGATGTGTCCAAGTTAACAAATGATCCTATTTTGCATAATCCATATTGGCCACCGGTTCCAACCAAAATACCAGGTGATTGTCTGAAGTTTGATGGTAAAGCTGGTGAAGACCCTCAGGCCCATGTAATGACTTATCACCTTTGGTGTTCATCGAACTCATGGCTTGATGATTCTATCCGGCTCCGCCTCTTTCAGAGAACTCTCACTGGTTCAGCCGCTAAGTGGTACATCGCGCTGAATCGCGGGATGTTTCAAGATTTCAACTCGTTGGCTATGGCCTTCTTGACTCATTTTCAGTTACCTATTCGGTACGAGACTGGGACACATCTCCTCACGTCTCTTAAACAGGATACGGCTACGCACATCTCTGATCATATACATGAATGGAGAGGGCGTCGTCGCTTGATCAAATTTTGGATTCCTGATCAACTCCTGACCGATTGGTTCACGACTTCCTTTTTCCCTAAGATTGCAAAAGACATCGCAATGGGAGCGTGTGTAACTAAAGAGCAAGCAATCGCGCGAGCTCAGTACCTCGACTTAGTGTATTCTCAGTCGGGTACTTTGTATGAGTATTTGCCAGATGCCCCGAGGCCTGGACAGCCCAAGGCTCCACCAAAGCCTTCTGTTGATGGAGTTATTGGTTCTGTGAATTCGTCATCAAAGAAATCGGCTGCGAACCCCGGGAAGCAGAAACAGAACACTTCTAACGAAAATGATTCTCAGGGCCAATCAATTTCTGGGAGTACCTCCGAGGTAAACGCCGTTCAGTCCACCGCGGCGGACAAATCCTCGAAAGGGAAAAAGAAAGGGAAAGCTAAAGATAAATCTGGACAGCCCAAGCAGGATCCTCCTAAGCCTCCCTCCGAGGAAGGAGCTAAACGAAAACCTAAGTATCCTTGTCTCATCTGCGATGAGGATCACTATACCAAGGATTGCCCAAGGCGGTCCGAGGTTAGTCGACTTTTGAAAGGTGCTCCGGGGCCTCCTGCTGTGCTTAAAGAACCTTTCCCTTCCCAGCAGACGCAAATGGTGGCAGATCCGTCTCAATCCTCTTCCTCGTTTGGTTCTCAAGTGTTCATGGCTGGAACGATTCCCATCCATGTTTCAACTCGAGCGAAAGATTATCCATCTCAAGCCGGGAAAGAGCCGGAGGTTCCCTCCAACGCTCCTCCATCCAGTTCTGGTCCCCTTCACATCGAACGGCCCAGCACTGAGACGATCCCCCGACCCCCTCCCAAAGGTGTACTCAGGAAGTCATCTTATAACCCCAATGCTCGTGCTGCCCAGCACTATAGCATTGTCGAGGACTTAGCTCAGGCTCCGTCTGCTATGTCCGCGTTAGAAGTCCTCCAGAGCTGCCCCTCCCAGAGGAAGTCCTTGCTATCAGCCATTGGTGGCATCGACCCGGCAGATTCGGATTTAATTTCTTTTGATCTCGAGGGTTTCACATAGAGACTGCCTCACCAAGTGGCTTTCCTTATACAGGTCCTCATCAATGGCAAAACGATTCACTGTACAGTCATTGATGAGGGTGCCTCGACCTGCATCATGTCTGTTGCTTGCTGGAAGGCTATCGGTTCTCCTGCTCTGAGCCAGTCTCCTACGACCCTGGAAGCTTTCGATGGAAGAGAATCTCGTCCATATGGTATCCTCCCACGATTGCCTATTTATTTAGAAGGGAAAACCGTAGAGGTAGAGGTTGAAGTTGTTGACGCTAATCTCACTTACAACCTCCTCCTTGGACGAAGCTGGACATACGCCATGCAAGCCGTGGCTTCCTCCTTGTTCTGTGTCGTTCGCTTCCCTCATCAAGGAAGAATCGTCACAGTGGACCAGCTGTCATTTTTTGCTTCTTCTTCTGAAGAAAATGTGCCGTTCGTGGAGCATACCTCCAAGTCATTAGTGAGTGTGGGTGCCGGACTGTTCAAAGATCCCTCCTTAATGGGAGTCTTTCCCCTCCCACCTCTGAATCTCGCCCCTGTTAACATGATTTCAGTACGTTCTGATCCATGGGTTCTCCCTCCCTTGAATCAGGAAGACCCTTGGCGTGATATGATGCCGTTGAGTCCTGCCGAGCTCAACTACATCGAGATTGTCGCTGCATCGGCTCCCCCTCCTGAACCTGCTTTTTTAAGCAGTGTTCCTGATTCATATGATCATTTCCCTTGGCTGGGTGATGAGGCCACTTCGGATCCCCTGAAGGAAACATTTCCCTCCGATGAGGCCATCATAGAGACTATGTCTCTCGAAGAGCTCCCTTGGTCAGATCACCACCATCGCTCTTCGTTTCTCCCTCCACATTCGGAAATGGTCGCATGTCTCGAGCGGTTTGCTTCATGTGTCCCATCTCCGCCCCTCCAAACACCTGTCCAGCTATACCAAGTGTCTTCGGAGGGCAATATGGGTAACATCACGCAAACCCAGCCTATCGACATCTCTGTCAAACCAGGGATTGTCGAGAATATTTTCATTGGAGTCACGTGCACTCCTGAGGAAGTTCAACTCTATACCGCTTTATTTCGTGAATTCCGTGATGTCTTCGCGTGGTCTTACGAGGAAATGCTCGGCATCGACCCTAGTATTGTGGTGCACGAAATACCCACTTATCCAGGTGCTAAGCCTGTTCGTCAGCGCTTACGTCCAGTGCACCCTCGAAAGGCTGCAGCCATCAAGGCCGAAGTCGAAAAGCTTCTTCGAGCTGGTTTCATCTATGCCATCCCCCTCACGGAGTGGGTGTCCAATATAGTCCCTGTGAATAAAAAGCAGGGCACTATCCGGGTCTGTGTTGACTACCGCGATATCAATCGTGCCTGTCCAAAAGATAACTTTCCTACGCCTTTCATTGATCAGCTTATTGATGACTGCGCAGGAAGCGAGATTTATTCGTTTATGGACGGCTTCTCTGGTTATAACCAGATCAACATAGCCCCTGCAGACCAGCATAAGACAACTTTCATTTGTCCTTGGGGCACCTTCGCTTATAAGAAGCTTCCTTTTGGTCTCAAAAATGCCGGTGCCACCTTCCAGCGTGCGATGTCATATGCTTTTCATGATATTCGACACATCGTACAACCTTACCTGGATGACCTCCCAACTCATTCAGCTAAGCGTCAAGACCATCCATCTCATCTACGCGAAATTTTTCTCCGCTGTCGACACTACCGTATTCGACTCAATCCGCATAAGTGTGTCTTCTGCGTAGAATCTGGCCGACTACTCGGGTTCATCGTCTCCCGGGAAGGCATCCGTCTGGATCCCCTCAAAGTCGAGGCCATTTTGAATCTTCCTCCCCCTGCCTCTTTGCAGCAATTGCAGAGCTTGCAGGGTAAAGCTAATTTTCTCAGACGATTCATTCCGAATTATGCCGAGGTGGCTAAGGGCTTCACACGGTTATTAAAACGAGACACACCCTTTCGTTGGGATGCTATCGCCCAGGAATCTTTCGAGCGCCTTAAAGACCTTCTTGTCTCAGCTCCGCTCTTAAGACCTCCGAACTACCACCGTGATTACACTCTCTATTTAGCTATCGCTGACACCACCATCGGCATGGTTCTAGTGCAGGATGATGATGCCAGCACCGAGCACGTTATCTATTATCTTAGTCGCAACCTTCTAGATACGGAAACTCGCTACGCATATGTCGAGAAGTTGGCATTGGCAGCTGTTTGCGCCGTCCAACGTTTCCGGCATTATATCCTGTTGCGCACAACGACCGTGATCTTTGACTGCAACCCCATGACCTACATTTTGTCGCGTCAACTGTTAGGGGGAAAATACTCGAAGTGGATTGTAATCCTCCAAGAGTTCGACTTGGAATTCACTGCGGCCAAGTCTAAGAAATCTCTGGTCTTTGTTGAACTGCTTTGTTCCTTACCATCTCACTCTGCACCATCTCGTTCGGAGGAGCATATCCCGGATGAAACATTGTTTCTCATCAGCACCCTTGACCCGTGGTACGGAGACATTATCGTATATTTGCAGACGTCTTCCTTCCGTCCAAATGTATCGAAAGATGCTCGACGACGAATTCGTCACCAAGCTCAACCCTATCGCATTTTGGGCGATACCTTGTACCGCCTCGGCGTTGATTCTGTTCTCCGCCGATGTTTGACTCTCGAGGAAGCTGAGCGGGTGTTAAATGACTGCCACTCTGGTGCTTGTGGCGGTCACATGTCCGGATATGCTACCGCCCAGAAAATTCTCCGTGTTGGTTACTTTTGGCCTTCTATCTTCAAAGATTGCATTCTTGCCGTTCGCGCATGCCATGAATGCCAAGTATACCACCGGAAAATGTGTGCTCCTCCTGCACCACTGCACCCTGTTGTCACCGTAGGTCCATTTGCCAAATGGGGCATCGATTATACGTCCTGTAACCCTTGTTCGGCCGGGGGGCATGGGTACATCATCGTTGCCGTGGATTATTTCACCAAGTGGGCCGAAGCGATGCCTACATTGAATGAAGACGGTTACACAGCGGCGCAGTTTTTATTTAATCATGTCATTACTCGTTTCGGAGTCCCTCAGGCTATCGTCACGGATCACGGAAAGCATTTCCGTAATCACATGATGACGGAACTAACGACCCAACTAGGCTTGCGTCAAGATAGTTCGACACCGTACTATCCACAATCCAACGGTCAAGTCGAGGCTGTGAACAAAGTTTTGATCACTATGCTTCAACGCACCGTCAATACACACAAGTCTAATTGGCATCTGATGCTGTTCCCAGCCTTGTGGGCCTACCGGACTTCTGTGAAGGACGCCACCGGTTTCACTCCGTTTCAGTTGGTTTACGGACTGGAGGCCACCCTTCCCGTCGAGTGTGAGATTCCTTCGTTGAAATTAGCTGTCGAGTTGCTTCCCAACACCACTCCGGTGGAGGAACAGCTTCTTTACCTAGAACGGTTAGACGAGACTCGTCGTTTAGCTTCTCTGGCTATCGAAGCGCAAAAGAAGAGAGTCAAGGCTCACTTTGACCAGAACATTCATCCTCGTTCCTTCGTTGAGGGAGATCTAGTACTGCTCTATGATCAAGCTAAAGATAAGCTGGGGGCAGGAAAACTCGAATCCATGTGGCTAGGTCCCTATATCGTGAAGAGAGTTTTACAAAAGGGCGCATATAAGTTGATTGATTAAGAAGGAAATCCTCTTGACAAGCCCCGCAACGGGCTGTATTTGAAGAAATATTATGCATGACTTCGTGCATTCAGTTTGTACATACGCGTGTTCAGTGTGTTTTGTGTGCATGATTTCATGTTTTGCTTTGGTGTGAAGACGTGTTTGCCTCTTATTGTGTTTTCTCCTTCTTGTGCAGATGTCTAGTACACCTTATGTTGGTTTCGCTGATGGCGCCTGCCGTAGTACTTGCAATTTGTCTTCTGCGGCATGGGCAATCTATGATCCTCACGGAGAGTTGCTAGATCTTCAAGGAGTCTGCCTCGGTCTTACCACTAATAATGTTGCCGAATACAGTGCCGTAATTGAGCTACTAGCCGAAGCAGTTGATCTCGACATTCGTGCAATGATAGTAAACCTCGACTCCCAGCTGGTCGTTCATCAACTCAACGGGCGATATTCCGTCAGAGACCAACGTATCCTAAGGTTGTATCTACGTGTCAGATTGTTAGAAAGGAATTTTGACTATATCACATATCAACATATTCCGAGACGATTAAACACGTTGACTGATGCATTGGCAAATCATGTGTTAGACAGAGATTTGCGAAATAGATAAAAATTATACAAGAAAACATAGAAAGCATAATAGAGTAAAGCATATGTAAATAAGATATTTCCCAAGCATAGTTTGCATGCATGCTGTGTGTGCTTTTAAGCTTACACTTAAAACATTAAAATACATGGGTCGTGTGTTGTGCAATTCATACATAAGATTACATTTGTACTGAACATTTGCGCAAAACATAAACAATACATCATCACATGTAACAAGATCCATCCAAAACTCGGTATGTATATATATATATATATATATATATATATATATATATATATCGTGTGGCGCACTAAGGCGCTCAAAAATAAGTGTATATGTCAAAAATGGAATCATTGTCCTCAGTACATCCAAGACATATGTCTCTCAAAACATCAGTGGAAATAAACCTAGGCGACTACTGTGCTGGGTTATGCTCTCTGTAGCATACAGCTGCTCGTGCCACCTGCCTCAAGAGGCGGTGCATCTTGGGTTCCACCCCCACTGTGTGGATCTGATGAGCTATGGGGACCTCCTCGACCCCCTGGTAATCTGGCACCCCCTCCAGTAAACCCTCAAGGTTGTGAGCTACAGTCTCCGATGTGTCAACTCCTGGAGGAACTAAGGCCAGGGCTCCAGCTCCTTGCCCCTCTCTCCGAGCCTCTAGGGCTAGGCCGATGGGTCTAACAGGTCCCACATCTGCACACCGTGACGTTTATCAAGACATGTACATGAAAAATCAAAAACATTAAAAAATTAAAAAGAGATCAAGTGTCATACCTCCATCATCCCAATGCTCTCCCGCGGGCAGTGGCATGTCAGGATCATTGCGGAAGTCCATACCGGCATATGGCCAGTCCTCTACGAAAATGACCTGCTGGTCCAACCACTCTCGAAAGTACACTCCCCAAGCCACTGGGCGGCCACCACCCCCGCGCGGCATGATACGGGCCCATCGAGTGGCCCTCGTCTCCTGGGGACCCCTAGGTGGATCCACGGCCATGGTCTGTAGCCGTATGGCTGGCACCTGCTCTAGAATGAGTGGGAGTAAGAGCGACCCGTAGCCAAACTATTTCGTCTCCCCGCGACGACAGTTGCTAAGTTGCCTCTTCATGCTGTTTGTCACCGCCGTTGCCCAGTTGAACACAGTAGGCTGTAAGCACTCGAGAGCTAGCAATAGATGGGTCTTCGAGGCCTCATGGTTGGCCAAGCTCCCCGCTGCCCGGGTTACCATAAAGAGTATGGTACGAAGGACCATATCAGTCACCGTGGGAATTGACACCTTTCCACTTCGCGATTTTATCGCCTCTGGACACACTCGAGCCATGAGCTGGTCAAGTGTCTCGCCGCTGGGCCGTTGCCCCTCTATGATAGGCATCACGCCCCGGCGCGACAATCCAGTCAAAAAATAAATGTCCATATGGTCAAACTCAATGTCACGGCCTCGGATGGTAAATTTGCCATCTACTGGGTTCCATGCCCTGATCAGGAACTCAAGCAGGTCAGGCTGAGCCCTCAGACGTGGAGTGAGAAAGAATTTCATGAATCCGCACGCCCGCATGGCATTTCGGCAATTCGCATCTGCAAAAGCAGCTATATCCTCGACATCATGGGCCCTCTCTTGCCACTGAAAGGCCATTGCGTCCTGCATGAGCATCAAAAAATATTAGAGTGCTGACTAATGAGTTTTTTACGTTCAAATCTTAAAAAACAAAATTTTACAGCGTCAGCGCGACTGTTTTTAAAACAGTCGCGCTGACCATGGCAGCCCGTTGTTTTTTCCCCAGGTCAGCGCGGAAGAACATTGGTTTTCCGCGCTGACCGGGAAGGTGGTACGTGTAATTTTAATTCGATCAGCGCGGACCCGCGCGGGAAATCCGCGCTGACCGAGAGCGCACCAACGCTCAAAGAATTCGCCCAAACGGCCAATTCCCACCGTTGAAATGCTCAAAAAGGGACTCAAAATAGAGCGCATGGCAAGGGGAACCTACCTGGAGCAAGCCGTTCGATGAATGGTGTCCGCACGGGGAAGAATTCGCTCCGTCAACTTCGCAGCTTCACAACGTTCTCAAAGGCTCAATATGGTAACAATGGTAAAAATGACTATTTACCCTTCTATTTATAGTAAAAATGGCTTAATTAACTATAGATTTTACAAATGCGGTTCTTGTCATGCTTTTACCATGGATTTAGCGCTTCTGTCAATGTCTTATGCCTTTATGCATGTTTTACTATGTTTTTAAACATGTCGAACGGATTTATGCGGGTATTTTTACTGTGTAGGTCCTCAGAAACGGTGAAGTCATAATGACCCTAAATACACTTGGTCCCAAAAAAATGTCGTCTTTGAGCTCTTTTCCGACATGAAACAAGAAAAGATAGCCAAGCTTCCTTTCAGCTCGTTAAAGGGAATGAGAGGCGGTCGTTTTAAGCTCTTTTTCCGACCGTGTAACTTAAAAAGATTGCCGGGTGTTTGTCATTTTGCACTCGTTATTGGCTCTAAAACGATGTGTTTCCGACCGCTTTTTTACTTTTTCGGGTCGAAGGCACTATTTACGAAAAGTACTCCTCGATCGTAATAGTCGGGCGGTTCTTTCGAGCATTGTTTTATACTTTTTCGGGCTCGAGAGACACAAGTTTACGAAAAAGGACCCCCCTGGAGTTTCCTTTTCCGCTGTCTTTTCAGACTCTCTAAACAAGAAAAGACGCCGATTTTTTCCTTTGTCAGGCTCATTAAACACTTGATGACATCGGGCATCGTCGAAATGACACTCTTCAAGCATATGCTATCCCCGTCAAGCTTGTCATCCAAAAATAACCGGGGTACCTACCAGAAATGGTGGGGAAAATGAAACTGAAATTGTCGCGTCGGCAGTATGTCGCTCTTGAACATGGCACTGGTCTGCATTCGTGTCGGGTGGGAATTTCTCATTTTGTTTCACAACTGACCTCCGTGGGTACGGGTTATCCTATTTGACCTCTCATTTGCTCATTGCCGTCGTCATCATACCCTCTGCTCATTTGATGTCAAACACTGCCAAATCCCCTGTCGTGCCGCCGATATGTTCAAGAGAAGTTGACCTCTGCAATAATACAACCTCATATGCTATCTCACACAAATCATTTTACCTCTGTCTCGTGTCGATGATGTGAGAAACATTATGGCCCACCTTCGATCAAGGTCACTTCCTGTCGACTTCAGCTCATTATCCGGGAAGGTGACTTAGAGACTCCCTTCAGGTGCCTTAGAGCCTGCATGCCTCAATGGCAGGTTCTTCGTGTTCGACGCGAGGTTTTCATCATTGGCCTCCGATCGGATGATTCTGCGGGTGTTCGACACCAGCTCATTGATTCACACGCCACAGATTGTACCTATAGTACCTTGAGGACCATTGTCATTATTGGTGGTACCTCTCGCGTCTGTTAACAGTTTTCATCACTGACTGGTAATCAGACGATGTTCATGCATGTTCGACTTCAGCTCATGTATTCACATGCTTGGACTTGTACTTTTGTTCGGGTCGGGACGGAGCGCAAGACCCTGGATCTCTGTCTGTTATGGTCTAGGTTGCGATTTTGTGGATGATCATTACATGACTCATTGATGGATGGCTGCGCCCATACCTGAGTCTTCATGGATGGCTGCGACCATACCTTATCATTATTCTGGTCTCTTTAGCTGGGTGGCTGCGTCCATTCCACAGACCTTTTCGCATGTCTTTCGGATGGCTGCGCCCATGCCTAGACAGCATGTACTTGATTATCAGAGATATTCGGTCCTTCCTGGTGGTGTTCCAGTTCGGCAAGTTTTGTAAAGCATTTCACCCCTCCCACTCTCTCGGTCTTCATGCTTTAGGGGGCATCTGTTACACAGTAATTTGTCACTGTCTCCCTGTCAGTCACCCTACTGTGTCAGGAATTCACAATAATCAAGTTCATGCCTTCTGAACTGGCCAAAAACCCACTTTTCCAAAGTTTTCCTCATCAGCACGTCTGTTTCTAAAATATCCGCGATGACCGACGCTTCATAACAGACCACGTGCGCTACCAGCGCGGAAGCACACGACTTTCCCGCGCTAATCGAATTTCATGACCAGCGCAGCCTCTGTTTGTATTTACCCGCGCTGACATGGCCCTTTCCATTATGTCTGTGCGACGTCAGTGCACCAGACCAGTTATGCACCCGCGCTGATCCAGTTTAGGCGAATTTGTTCCAATAGCCAGCCTTCCAGATAACTCCAGACTTGGTTGTTGGCATTGTGAGTATCGCCTCCTTTCTATGACATGTCTGTTCGACCCTTTGCAACTACTTCCCTTGAAGATAAGCTCATCCTTCCACTATTCAAGGAGACTCCTTCTCCTATATAAACCTCTACCATTACCATGAGCAGCGAGTTTGGAATAGCTTGGATTGTGTGGAGTTTATAGTGCTCAGATTGCTGCTACTATAGGTAGTTGGTGTGATAAGTGTGGAAGTGCTTGATAGCTTAGGGAAGGTTGTTTTGTGTTGCTTGTGTGAGAGAGAGAGTTTCTTGTCTTGGGAGAATCATTTCCAAAGGTGAATGCTTGAAACACTTGCTGACTGGCCCCTCCTAAGAAGGATACCGACGTCAGAACATTTGGTTGTACTCTTCTCTGCTTGATTAATAATAGATGACTACTATTATTGTTCCATTCTCATTTGTCTATGCAATGGTTAATGTGAATTACATCCTTTCTGACTGATGTATAGTTGCTTTTATTAGATTTCACACTTGTGTTTGTTTCCTCTTCGTGTGTGCAGGTGTCTATTCGCGGAGATCGCGGAGGATCGTGACCAGCCAGAACGAAGGAGCGAAGGCGGCATCTCTTCATCAAACAACAGCGCTGGAATCCAAGTAGGTGCTCTTTGCCTACCTTTTAATTGCAATTAGGAACTTGCATAGTAGCATTGACTGATTGTTGCTAGACCCATTCTGGGCTAGTAGGGATCGCCTCTATCCGTAGAGGGGATTTGCCTCTCCAACACGGGTTGTAGCTCCCTTCCAGGAGAGACTGGAAAACGAGAGAGAGCTGTAGCTCTCTGCACGTTGCAGCCTGCGTACTGGTAAAGGACTGCACCGGTATAAAACCATTGTAAAAGGAGTTTCTAATTGAAAGAAGATAGAGACATATTGCAGCAAGTGGTTTTCACCCACATTGGGTTTCCACCTTACATCTGGTGTTCTTTGGTGTGACTATCTATTTTTCTTGTTCATGCTCATTGTTTTATGGTACTGACATACAAGAATAATTCAAAGTATAAATAAGGAAGATTTATTAAAAAGAACTAGATAACACTGATTCACCCCCCCTCTCAGTATTATTTCCAACAATTGGTATCAGAGCAGGTCCTTCAGAGAAGCTTGATCGCTTGAAGGAAGACCATTCATCATGAGCAATTACGAGAGGGAAGCATCAATCAGGGCACCAATTTTTGATGGGACAAACTTCAATTATTGGAAAGTAAGAGTTACTGCCTATCTTCAATCTCTTGGTACAGAAGTTTGGGATATCATAGATACATGCTACACTTTTCCTTCAGCTACTCCTACAGATTCGGCTGAGAAGAAGAAATACGAAACAAATGCTAAAGCAGTCAATACTTTGTTGGGATGCTTATCTCAAACAGAATTCGTAAAGGTTATGCAATATAAATCCGCAAAGGAAATATGGGACAAGATTGTCTTGAGCTACGAAGGAGATGAACAGGTAAAGCATGCTAAACTTCAAACTCTCAGGATTCAGTATGAGAATCTCAGAATGTATAATGATGAATGTGTGGCTAACTATTTTCTTCGGGTAGACGAGATTGTTAATTGCATGAAAAACTTGGGTGAAGAAATAAAAAAGGCTATTGTGGTTGAAAAAGTTTTAAGATCATTGTCCCCCAAGTTTGAATCTAAAGTGTCTGCAATAGAAGAAAAGGAAAATCTACGAATTCTTACTATGTCTCAGCTACACGGAATTCTAATTGCTTATGAAATGAGAAAGGAAGGCCCATCAGACAGGAGAGAAGCTGCTTTCAAGGCTTCAGGCAAAGGAGACTACTATGAAGCAAGTCACGTGCCAGAAGAAAAAGAAGAATCAAATTTTGTCAGAAATCTTCAACGGGGTACTGGAAGGTTCAAAGGTACGTTACCTTTTAAATGTTTTGCTTGTGGAAGAGTAGGTCATTATGCGGCAAAATGTCCGCATAAGGATAAGATTGAGAAAGGAAAGGAACCTGCTAGATGGAACAAGAAACAGAATGCAAATAAGAAAAGCTACTACACTCATGAAGATAGTGATGGTCTATCAAATAGTGATGAAGATGAATGAGGTAATGACTATAAACTTTTAATGGCATTTGAAGATGATGATTACATGGATGCTATAGATGTGGATAGCTTTTATGAAGAAATTTCTAGACTCAAGACATGTATAGAAGAAAAGAATATGATCATTGATACCCTACAATCTCAAATTGATGAAAAAGAAAAATATCTTGAAAAGTTAGAAGGTGAAATTGTTGGTCTTAGAAAAGAGATTGAGAAAACAAAGGCTATTAATATTAAGTTTGTCAAAGGATCTGAAACTCTGGATGAGATCATCAATGCACAACATTCTCCTCTAAACAAGACAGGTCTGGGCTATAATGGAGAAACTTCTCAACCATCCACCTCAAAGAGTTACCTTGATGCAGCAAGAAGGAATGAGCAATAGCATAATGAAGATCACCAGGTGAAGCAAGGACGAATTACATCAAACAAAGACTATCAGGTAAACCAGGGGCAATCCGTTCTAAGGATGAACAAAAACTACAACCAGCCACAGGTAAAATCCTCTCAATTTGCTTCAAGAATGGATGACAATAGAAATTATAATCATTTGGCCGGAAGATTTAATAACCGCAGAAGTTTCTTCAATGGACAATGCTTCTCTTGCCATAACTTTGATCAAAGCAGCTCAATGTATTGCATATAAGACAATCATGACTAGAGAAGCTCAAAAACAAAGAAGTATGACCGGGATTACAAAAAGGACCTATAACAACTTTTCGGCTCTTGAAAATGAATTTGAATGCTCTATTTGCAATAACTTTGGTCATGAAAATTCTGAATGCAGGAGCAGGTTTCAGCAGACAAAGGAACAAGCCTCAAGCACCAAAACATGGAGAATAAAGGAACCACAAACATAAAGATGTGGGATAGCATTTTATGCAGAGGGACAGGAAAATCTATGGTACATTGACAGTGGATGTTCGAAGCATATGACAGGTGATAAAGAAAAACTTGAATCATATTCTACTTTAGAAAAGGGAAAGAAAGTTTCTTTTGGAAATGATACTCCTGCAGCTATAAAAGGAAAAGGAACTGCTCAGTTAAAAGAAAAGGTCAAAGTTGGAAATGTTTTGTATGTCGATGGATTGAAGCATAATCTTCTGAGTGTCAGCCAGATGTGTGATCAAGGAACCAAGGTGATATTTAGATGAAATGGATGTCTTGTTCGTGATCTTGATACAGGTAAAACAGTGATCAAAGGTAAAAGAACTCCAAATAATCTATACATATTTGAAGAAGGACAACAACAATGCTATCTAAGCAAGGATGATGAACACTGGTTATGGCACTGGAGGTTGGGGCATCTAAGCTTTTCACAAATAAGGAAAGCATGCAAATATCAGGCAGTTTGGAAAGCAAACCAGAACTAACTTTCCAGAGAAGGAAGGATCAGCTAGCATGCCTCTTGAGCTTGTACATACAGATGTATGTGGACCATTCAGGGAAAGGACACCTCGAGGAGAAGAATACTTGATATTATTCATTGATGATTTCTCCAGGTTTTTTTGGTTAGGACTTATGAAGCACAAAGATGAAGCATTCGAAAAATTCAAATCCTTTAAAGCCTTGGTTGAAAATGAATCAGGATACAAAAATAAGTGCCTCAGATCCGACAGAGGTGAGGAGTTTACCTCAAATGAATTTTTCGATTTCTGTGAAGAACATGGGATAAGAAGAGAATTCTCTACAGCTAGAACTCCTCAGCAAAATGGAGTAGTGGAAAGAATGAACAGAACAATCCAACAAATGGCTCATGCTATGCTTGATGAGTCTGGAACTCCCCCAACTTTCTGGGGTGAAGCTGCATATGCTGCGGTTGTTATTCTCAACAAAACAAATGTCCGGGTGAACAACACTCAAACTCCTCATGAGCTTTGGTATGGTGAGACTCCTTCGGTAAAGCACTTCAAAATCTTTGGGAGCAAATGCTATATTAAGAATACTGATGAGCAACTTGGCAAACTTGAACCTAGAGCAGATGAAGGCATTCTTCTTGGTTATTCTCCACATAGCAAAGCATACAAGTGCTACAATAAAAGACTTGGAAGAATTGTTGACAGCATTGATGTAGTGGTTGATGAGAAGGGATACATTCCTAGGCAAGTAAATCATGAAGATATCGAAGAAGATGAAGACTACCCTCAAAGACAGAATGATGAAGAAGAAGAACCTCAAGAAGAACCAGAGGAGCAGATAAGGATAGAAGAGAAGACTCCATCCAGATATGTTCAGAAGAATCATCCAAAATCTCAGATTTTGGGGCAGAAAGAAGCAGGTGTACAAACAAGAAGAACAATTGCAGAAGCTTCAAGCTATTTGGCACTACTCTCTTCCACTGAACCACAAAATGTGAAAGAGGCATGCAAAGATGAATGTTGGGTCAAAGCAATGGATGAAGAACTTGAGCAGATCGAAAAGAACAACACTTGGGAGTTGGTTCCTAGACCAAAGGATAAGAATGTTATAGGGACAAAATGGGTCTTCAAAAATAAATTGAATGAAAATGGAGAAGTAATTAGAAACAAGGCCAGACTTGTTTGTAAAGGGTATGCGCAGCAAGAAGGAATAGATTTTGAAGAAACTTTTGCTCCTATTGCAAGACTTGAGGCCATCCGAATGTTCCTTGCTCTCTCAAGCTTTCAAAACTTCAAAGTATTTCAAATGGACGTGAAATCAGCCTTTCTGAATGGAGACTTGGAAGAAGAAGTATACATTGAGCAGCCAGATGGTTTCATTCTTGAAAATGATCCAAATCTTGTATGCAGATTGAAAAAGGCTCTTTATGGTCTCAAACAAGCTCCAAGGGCTTGGTACTATCATTTGGACAAATATCTTCATCAACAAGGTTTTTCAAAAGGATCAGCAGATAACAATCTTTATATAAAAGTTGAAAACGACAAATTGCTAATACTTGTTGTGTATGTAGATGACATTATCTTTGGCAGCAATGAAGAAGCTATGAGTCAAAGTTTTGCCTTGGTAATGCAGAAAGAATTCGAAATGTCCTTGCTGGGAGAACTGACATATTTTCTGGTTTGCAAATCCAATAAAAAGAAGGAGGGATCTTTTTGTCTCAAACCAAGTATCTCAAGCAGATTTTGAAGAAATATGGCATGGAAGATGCAAAACCAGTATGTACACCCATGGTCACAGGATGTAACCTCAGTGCAAATGATGAATCAGCAGCAGTGCATCAACCAACCTACAGATCTATGATCGGAAGTCTACTTTATTTGACAGGTACCCGACCAGACATAATGCATGCAGTAGGAATAGTTGGAAGATTTCAGGAAAATCCAAAGGAAACTCATCTTCAGGCAGTAAAGAGATTCTTCAAATATCTTCAAGGAACTCAAAACTATGGCTTATGGTATCCTAAAGATACAGATCTCACACTTCATGCTTATACAGATGCAGATTGGGCTGGAAGCGTGGATGACAGGAAGAGCACAAGTGGTGGTGCATTCTTTATGGGTTCCAGATTAGTATTTTGGTTCAGCAAGAAACAGAGTTCGATTGCCTTGTCTACAGCTGAAGCGGAATATGTTGCTGCTGCATCTTGCTGCACTCAACTCCTTTGGATGATGCAGACCTTGCAGGATTTTCAAATCACTTGTACACCACCTATCTCCATCTTATGTGATAATACAAGTGCAATCAGCATTTCAAAGAACCCAGTCATGCATTCAAAGACCAAGCACATACCAATCAAGTATCACTTTCTCCGGGAACAAGTGCTTGAACAAAAGGTCAAATTGGAGTATGTTCCTTCTAAGGAACAAGTTGTTGATATACTCACCAAACCATTGCCCAGGGAGACTTTTGAATACCTTAGGCAAAAGCTAGGGGTTGTTGAGGCATCATCATGTTGTTGAATCTCTTCTGGTTGTTGGTTGTATGCAAGGCTCATCTGGGGCATATGCGTACATGTGCTGGGTTGCGGATTGGTCAAAGATCGAATGGCACAGGTTCAGGGGGAGCATATAATGCATTGTTGGCATTATGGAGGACGTACAGAAGAAGATCATGGATGCTGGTCTGAATATTGCTGCAATATGTCTCTATCTCTTTCATGGTCATTTATGGTGTTTGGTGGATTATGGTTCTTCTTTGCAGATCTGGTTTATAGTCAAGGGGAGCATGTTCTTAGGGGGAGCATAACCCTTTGCCCTTGATGTCAAAGGGAGAGAATGACGTTGAGGATCTTGAGGTTGCCATCAAGTCCAAAGGGGGAGATTGTTGGCATTATGATTCTGGTATGGCTCTATGTTACAGATGTTGTACTTGATGGAAACACTCTCAAGTGGCAATGCTCTAATCAGGCTCTCAAAATGTTGGAAATTAAGAGGTACGCAGGTGAATAGTTCAAAAGGTGCGTACCCGCAGGTACGCCGGCCAGGAAGTGCGTTCATACCCGCAGGTTACCCGTTCATGAGGTGCGTACCCCTAGTTCACTCACTTCAAGGCAGAGAAGCGCGCTCACGTGGGGTTTCTTATGTTTGGCCCGTGGTATTTAGCCTGCCATTCTTGATTCTATGGTTTTGGCCCATGGTATAGGATCTAATTTTGCCCTGGTTCGGATCCCTTGTATTGGTTATTGATGGTTTTGTCCCATGGTGTGAATAAGGGCTTGACTATAAATAGGGAAGGAGATCACTTGGCTAAGGTATCTTTTGCAAATTGAATATCTTAAGATCTGAAATATTGGGTTATCGGTTTAAAAGCTTGATCTATATAAAAGTGAAGTTGAAAGTGAATCTATGAAGTGTGATCTCTCAGGCGCATGATCAGATCTGGGCATCTGACTATCGGTGGCACATTGGGGGACTGCCAATTTGGCCCTAATCAGAGGTACGCAGGTGATTAACAGTACAAGTGTGTGGGTACGCAGAGCAGAAGAAGGCGCAGTGCGTGGGTACACAGAGCAGAAGAAGGCGCAGTGCGTGGGTACGCAGCGCGACAGAGGTTCAGGTGCGTAGGCACAGTGAAAGTACGCGGCGCTACAGCAGCCGCAGGTGCGTAGATACGTGGCGCGATAGCATCTCAGAGTGCGTGGCTACAGTAGTAGTACGCGGCGCGATAGAAGCAGTGGGCGCGTGGGCACAGTGAAGGTACGCGGCGCGTTTAAAAGAACAGTGCGTGGATACGCAGTGCAGCTCAAGGTTCTCTGCGGGGATACGCAGAGGTGCAGAAGGTGGAGTGCGTAGCAACGCATGCCAGATAAAGAAAAATTGCGTACCTGTCTTAAGGCATTTATTTGACTGACTTTTCTCTGTTGATAAGGTGTTCTAGGTTTAGTTTACACTTACTATTGATCTAGTTACTGCAGTTGACTGGGTGATTTACTTGTACTTGATGATCATTTGATGTTCATGGATCCAGTTTGAAAATTTATGAAAAGTGGTCCTTGAAAGAAAAGAAGTAGGGGGTTGTAGCTCCCTTCCAGGAGAGACTAGAAAACGAGAGAGAGTTGTAGCTCTCTTCAGGTTGCAGCCTGCATACTGGTAAAGGACTGCACCAGTACAAAATCATTGTAAAAGGAGTTTCTAATTGAAAGAAGATAGAGACATATTGTAGTAGGTGGTTTTCACCCACATTGGGTTTCCACCTTACATCTGGTGTTCTTTGGTGTGACTATCTATTTTTCTTGTTCATGCTCATTGTTTTATGGTACTGACATACAAGAATAATTCAAAGTATAAATAAGGAAGATTTATTAAAAAGAACTAGATAATACTGATTCACCCCCCCTCTCAGTGTTATTTCCAACATACCCTTGGTGAGTTTGTTGATTTTTGTGTTGAGGCAAGCATTAGGAAGGAGTTCACAGTTCCTTACAACCCCTAGCAGAATGGGGTTGCAGAGAGGAAGAATAGATCCATTGCAGGGGCTGCCAAAGCCATGTTTCATGATCAGAGGTTACCATTATTTTTGTGGGACGAGGCCTGCAACACTATTGTGTACTTGCAAAATAGGAGTCCACATCGTGCCTTGGGGAGTGTGACTTCAGAGGAGGCTTTTTTTGGGAAGAAGCCTGATGTTGGGCACTTTCGTATCTTTGGGTGCCATACATATTCCTATGTCCCCAAGGAGAATAGGACCAAGCTAGAGCCCACTGCAAACAAGAGCATCTTTGTGGGTTATAGCGAGACCTCGAAAGATTATCAAATTTATATTCCTACGTAGAGGAAAGTGGTTGTCAGGCGGGATGTGAAGTTCGATGAGGAGAGAGCTTTTAGGAGGTCACAAGAGTTAGAGTATCCAGAGTCAGCAAACCCTCAAGAGCAGCTGAGTCAGTCACAGGGATCTAGTGGTCAAGGATCAGGAGGGACATCGATTATAGTGTCAGAGCCATTAGTGAGCATTGGCTCTCAAAGTCAGGTGGGTGGTTCTTCGGGCAGCATGCAGGGCAGTTCGCAAAGCAGTTCACAAGGTAGTCCACTAATGGACAATTCACACATTACTTCAACATCTACAGGCACAGATTCAAGCATGAGGTTAGTTGGCAGGCCTTCAGGAGTTGAGACTTCTAATGCTGATGAGGGTTCGTTCACTCCGATGGGAGAAGTATGCTCAGGGAAGAGGAAGCCTGAATGGCTTCAAGATACCTTGCGCGAGGCCACATAAGTTGTTGGGCCAAAGAGGCAAGTTAGAGCGAGTAAACCAGCTGAGCAGTTTTGTAGTTACATGGCATTGGTAACAAGCATTGTTGACTCCGAGCCTTCTAGTTATGAGGAGGCAGCCAACTAGCAGGTCTGGAGAGAGGCCATGATGGAGGAGTATTCTTCTATTATGAAGAACGATGTTTGGGAGGTAGTGTCGAGGCTTGAAGGTAAATCAGTTTTTACTTCGAGATGGCTCTACAAGATAAAGCATGCTGCAGATGGCAGCATCGAGAAGTTCAAAGCTCAATTTGTGGCAAGAGGGTTCTCACAAGTAGAGGGAGCTGACTATGAGGAGACCTTTGCTCCCGTAGCTTGGTATACATCTATTCGCTCCATTATATCGATTACAGTAGAGATGGGCTGGAAGATCCATTAGATGGATGTGAAGACCACATTTCTCAATGGCTTCATTCAGGAGGAGGTTTATATTGAGCAGTCGTAGGGCTTTGAGGTGCATGGGAAGGAGTCCCATGCATGCAGATTGAAAAAGGCACTCTATGGCCTGAAGCAAGCTCCTAGAGCTTGGTACTCGAGGATTGATACATACTTGCAGCAGTTGGGTTCCACAAAGAGTGAGGCTGATCTAAACCTATACTTCATTGCGGTGGGTGAGGAGCCTCTCATTCTAGTGTTGTATGTTGATGACTTGACCATCACTGGTGCAGAGAGACTCATTAAGGGGTATAAGAGAGATCTTGCTTTAGAGTTTGAGATGAAGGATATCGGCTTGATGCATTATTTTCTGGGATTGGAGGTGTGGCGGGAGGAGGGGCATTTCTTCCTGGCACAAGGGAAGTACATTGTGGATATTCTTAGCAGATTTCACATGGAGGATTGCAAACCCATGTCTACACCTATGATTCATGCTTCTAATTCCGAGTTGGTGGATCCTACTCTATACAGACAACTGATTGGTTGTTTGATGTATTTGGTCAACACTCGACCAGATATATGTTTTGCAGTTAACATTATGAGTCAGTTCATGTGTGAGCCCAGGAGAGTGCACTAGGTGGCTGCAAAACACATTCTTCGTTACTTGCAGGGCACTGTGGATTTTGGTCTGGATTATAGAGGGTGATGGAGTGAGACTGGCAGGGTACATGGATTCAGATTGGGAAAGTTGTGCTTCAGATAGAAGAGTACTTCCGGGTGTTGTTTTGGGTTGGGTTCGGCAGTTGTGTCGTGGATCAGCTTGTAACAACTGTCAGTTGCATTGAGCTCAGCTGAGGTAGAGTATATGGCTGCTATTTTGACTAGTTGTGAGGCCATATGGCTTCGCAAGATGTTGTTTGGTCTATTTCGTCAGGCATTGAAACCTTCAGAAATTTACTGTGATAATCAGAGTTGCATAAAACTCACAGAGAATCCAGTTTTTGATGACAGGTCAAAGCATATTGAGATCAAGTATCACTTCAAGCTTGAGTACATTTCCACAAATGAGCAGGTAGTGGACATTTTCATCAAACCCTTACCACGAGGCAAGCATGTCTACTTCAGAGACAAGATTGGAGTGGCGAGGAACACTTTCCTCGGTAAGAGGGAGTGTTAAAATTTGGGTACCAGAGGACAAGTGGTTCCCTAAGGCTTTGATCTTTGGCCTAGGGAAAAATGTCAAATTAATTTAAAAGTGACTTTATAAGCGATAAAGTTACATTGTAATTTAAAAGTTACTTTGTAAGTGGTAAAGCTACATTCTAATTTAAAGGTGATTTTATTAAAGTCAAGGAAATAAAAAGCTAAGTGGGTCTTTATTTAAGTGGGTGAGTTAAAAAATAGAAAGTGAGAATTAAATGCATATTTATTCTCATCCCTAGATCTAAATGAATCTCAGCCATTAGATCTTAGAGTAACCCAAAAGGTCATTTAGAGAATAAAATGAGAAGTGAAGAGGAAAATATCTTTCATTATTTCATAAGCATTTTGAGAGAGAGAAGAGAGAGCAAGGAGAAAATTTATGAGTAGTGAGGAAGTGAAGGAGAGCAGTTAGAAGACATTCAACAAATCTGGATAGCAACATTCATTGGCACGCATCCCAAGGCAAAATCGTACAACAGGAGAAACATAGATATCGAGGAAGAGGGACAACAAGGGCACAAATTTCGAGGCAGATTTGGGCACAAATTTCGAGGGATTCGTACTGTTGAAATCTGTACGGTTTGTATAGTCTGTACAACAAGTTTTGGGCACATTTTTTGAGGCAAGCCATACAACATTTAATGTTGTTTTATTGCTCTAATTTTTTTTTTGTTTTGGCTTTTTGCTGATTGGCATGATTTTTGAGGTGGAGTTCAAGCACGAAAATTGAGATAAATTGTAATTTGTGGTTGCTAGAATTTTTACTGTGTGTTTCAATTTTTCTGTAAAAGCATTTTCAGGAATAAAGAAGAGCTCTCAAACTAGTTTTCCCCAAGAGTTGTAAGGGGTTTTCCCAGGGTCACATTGACCAAAAATCTATGTGTTATTTTTTGTGTGTGGCTGTCATAATTATGCTATGCTTTATTTCTGCAATTTCAACAGTTGTGAAATCTATAAATTTGTGTTTTCAGAAAAAATATTGTCATTTCTAGATTTTAGAATTTTTATCATGCTTGGATTTAAAACTAAATGCATGGAGTGATAAGGAAAATTGATAACTAGAGTGGGGGTTGAAATTTATTCAAAGGGTTTTGAACATCTCCATCAGGCTTAGGTCTTTCATTTAGTAGTGGTGGGATGATTGATGGGTTAGATGCTTTACGCCAGATTGAAACAAAGTATTTTGCTTTTCTCTTTAAGCAACAACTGACAACTTATATAGAAAAGATATGTGGAATGATTCATGATAATCTAAAGAAGGAGATATCACCCATGCTTGGCTTGTGTAATAAGGCAACAAGAACATCAAGAGCAAGTTTGGTTAGAGGGCTTGCTTGATCTCATGCAAACAAATCGATGACTCCACTAATAGGTTGGCTGGATAGATATTTTGATGCATAGGTCGGCCTTGTTAAATTTCATGCATCTTCACAAAGTTATGTCAGCTCCCCTATAAGGCCATCCAACCACTATAAATATAAATTCGCCTTCCCCATTTGATAAAAGGAATTTGCTGGAAAAAAGAGATACAAATATGAGGTAAGAAGATCGCTTGGACAAGGTAGAGAATGTGAAACTGAAAGTGTATTTCAATTGTGTTAAAGGACTCATTTTTAGATATTTGTGAAGAGAGTTTTGGTTTGGTTTTTTCCCTCAAGCTCAGCCCCTCTACCTCTAAAAACTCCGTGTATCTTCCTTAGAAAGTTGCCTCAGACTTTGGCCTTGGTTTTGGATTGAAGTTCAGTCTTTGTTTTGACTGCAGAATTTGGCCCTTTGTGACTAATTCGACCTTTCAGCAAGCTACCTAACTTGGCTCAAAGAAAGTGTAGATTCAAACAATGGAAGGGGCTATTTCAGACCTACAATTTTTGTTCCTCCCTCTGTGAATAAAACACGTGATTGGGGCATAGAACTCAGCCTATCTAAGATTGGTTTCAATTGAATTTGAACAAGATCTTGATGACTTTTTAGAGCAGTCCCGAGGACAGAATTTGGCACTGTGGAAAAACAGACAGCTGACCTTTGTTGAAAGGGTTGAGTGGAACAAATTTTGGAACTAATCACTGTGTTGAGTTGTGTTAGAGTCCTATAATCTATAGGATCATAAGTTGATTATCTGTGAATTTTCATGTATATGATTATTGTAAATAATCTTCTTTTCTACAAATTATTTCCAAAAGAAAAGAGAAAGAACAAAAATAGAATAAAAAAAAAATAAAAGAGGATACAATATATATATATATATATGTGTGTGTGTGTGTGTGTGTGTGTGTGTGTGTGTGAAAAAACAAAAGAAAAAAAATTGAGAAAATAGAAAAAATAATCAAAGTACTCCAAAATAAGTGAGCAAGTCTAAATGCCACTAAAAAAAATAAAAAAATGCAGCAGTAATACCTTAGAAAGTTTGAATAATGTGCTACCAGTGAAAATGCCACATAATTTGAAGTTAAATAAATAGGGTTAATTAGTTTAATAGCACTATTTAAATGTGATTATGCTTGTTAATAAAATGTGTCTAGTTAGCAAAATAATGTTTTAACTTTTAACCACAGTGTAATCGTGGTTAGAATACAGTAGTTAGAATAAAATTGGTTAACCACACTGTTTAATCGTGGTTTAACTTTGATTTGATTAGGTTAGTTAATGTTGATTAATTAAACTACATTGTTTAATCGTGGTTTAATTAACAACGAAATAAGATTAATGTAATAAACCCGCTTTACATGTTAAAAGCGCAAATGTATATGGTTTGAATAAAATTTAATGTGACATGACCTTTTGTCATTTTTTGAATAAAATTCGGATGACATTGGATGGTGAATATCTCATGCGCCCGGATCAGCGACGAGTGATGAGCTTTGGTCCCCCCCAACGCCTTTGACATTTAATCACAGGGGCTGGGGGGTGGACATTCCGAAGAGGTGGAAACAACTTTCTCGCTTTGGGCGATGTGGCGGCCTCCCAGGTGCTTCACACTCACCCCCCTTCTAAAACCCCTTACTACCCTCTCCCCCTCCGAACACTGCCATCTGCCTCCCGCCAAAAATAAGATCATTACCCCGCCACGTCTCCCATCCCATCCACTAATCTTTTGCCATGTACCTTCCCCGCTCTCGCCTACCATTACTCCTCCCCCGCTCTTACTCCAACCCTGTCCTGCCATTTGTCCCACCCATTATGCCTATCTGTTAACTACCCATTCACCATGTGAACGTTTCCCTTTATCAACGGATCCACTCCCTAACAGCCCAAACTCAACTGTAAGTTGTTTTCACAATATAGAAAACCCACAACCCTATTCGGTGGCCCCCTTCTGCATTTTGTTCCTAGAAATTAAAAAAAAAAAGAGAGATTATTTGCAGTGACCAATCTACAAAATCTACTTGCCTTGCGGTCCAGTCAGCAAAAGCGGATCCTGTACAACCTTCAGTCGTCAAGATTAACTATCACAGCCATAGGAAATAAGTCAACAACCTCTAGTTCCTTTTCCTGGGTAATCATAGTATCCATTATTTCTTTTTCTATTCGTCATGGCCCCTAAAAGAAAGTCTAAAAAAGCAAGGAAAACTCCATGTTACCTCCTGTCATAGACCTGGACCATCAACCTTTGGTGGGCCAGGAGTATAAAATTGTTGAAACCAGTTGTGAATTCAACTTATATGAACTTCACAATTGGTTAAAGGAAAAATTCTTAGACCGGAGCGACAAGTTGAGTCTCTGGGACTCTCTCTATCCCAATTCATCTTTCCCCGGACATCATTTCCTTGAATTTGTCTCCTGGTGTCAGTTTAGATATATTCCTTGTCAGAGGGCAGTTGTGGCCCAGAATGGAGACATTTTCTTCACCGTAACCCCTGATTCAATCAACCAAATGCTACAAATCCCAAATAATGACTCTCTAAGCCCATTTTCAGTAGATTCCCTCATGGAACTCTATAAGAAACTTACCTTCCCACAAAGAGTTAAATTTTTTGAAATTTTCCTACCAAAAGATGTTCAGTTGCCAAAAAATAATCCACCTTACCCATCTTCTATGTTTCCAGACATGACCAGGCAGATTATTTCATTAGTATCATGTCTTTTAGGCTATCAATCCAATCAGTGGGTTGATGAGCCCATCCTAGGTTTTCTATCAGTTTTTTCCACAGGGGAGAAACCTTCTGTCTTTTTCAACTATAGTCAGTTTTTAACAGATACAATTCATGAGCAATTTCTTAAATTTTCAATAGAGGAAGTGTTTAAATATGCTTCTGTATTAGTTTATCTATTTTTATTTCACCGAGCCGAGAGATTCTAGATTTCATTGCAAAAATTAGATGAGCAACAATGCTCAATCAATAATTCATTGGACTTCCTTGGTGAGGAAGCATTCCAATGAATTCACCTTCAGTGACTTTGTAGATCAGTTTCTATATACAATTGCCTGCTTGTTAAACAATGATGTGGAGCCTAGGATAGGACTAGAAATACAGAGACTTTTGCATCTCAGTGAGCATAGACATGTTGGACCATTTATATGTAACACCAGGGCAGCAGGTAAGGAGGCAAATTTGCTTCTTAAGAAAATGAATTTCAAGTTGAGTTTCACCTGGTCATATGACCCCTTTGGCATCATTTCCAAACTGAGAGTGGAGCAGAAAACCACTCCCTATACTCACACTCCTAGACCAGAGATAGAGAAATTTATGAATCAAAGTCAGTGGGAGGAGAATACTCTACAGGAGGCAGAAGAGCAGGTGATATCCACAACTACCTCACAAACTCCAGTACCTCAAGAGAAACAGGACAAGAGGCCAAGGGAGGATGTTTCCCCTTCAGTGACAGAGATTGGAGTCAAAGAGTTTCAGATATACAAGAAGAAGCAAAAGACTAATCCTATACTAGTTTTTCTGTAGGAGGATGATGAGCAGTCCACCATAGTCCTAATAGGCCCTCATGCTTCTACAAGGAAAGAAGATATCCTCACAGGATCTCCATCTTCCTTAGCTTCCCAAGATCCCCTAGATACAACTCAAACAACAGAGTTGGTTCAGGACCAGGCTGAACCAAACATTTTTTCCAAATTCAAAGAAATCAAGAAGAAAAATGAACTGCTCAAAGCCACCACATACTCCCAATTCTGGAAGCAGACAACCTCTTCACAACATAGGCTTCTTTCAACCTTTGACACAAAAGGGGAAAATGCAAATTGCATTCCTTCAAGCGTAGGTCCCATTTCCAAAAACTCCAGTTGATTACAAGAAGTCTATATTTTCCTTTGATGTCAAGCATATTCACCCCATTCACCAAATGGACATGCATAAACAAACTAGTGAAATGTTATGTTCTACTCTGACCATACTGCCATGACAACATCCAAATTGTAAGCCTCAGTCAGCAACATGCAATCTTAGTTAAAACTTGAAAATATCTCATATCTGGCTAAAGATACAAAGATCAAATCGATAGAAGACCTTGTAATCAAATTCCCCGGTATGATCCCATCGATGTGAAAGCAGCAAAATAGTTTGTAATAAGGAATAGTTGATATTGCATCACTCAAGAAGCAGCTCAAACTTCCCTCTACAGAAGACCCACAGACTAAGGAAGTTGGGGAGCTTGAGAACGAAAAAGAGGACATGTTCAAAATTGTAATTGAAAAAAATGGTCAGATTAAGGACATGGAGGTTGAGATGGAAAGACTACTGAAGGAAAGGGAGCAGTCTTCACAACTAGCAATAGTTCCACTGGCAGTGGTCCCTATTTCAGTTGCAACCACAACAAGATCATCTACATCGACAACAACAAAAGCACATATCATAGATTCATCAAATTAACTGGTTAAAGCTATGGAAGACCTGTCCATCAGAGGGCAGGAAATTGAAAAATTAAAGGCCCAACTTAAAACTTTACAGGAGAAGAAATTGAAAATAGATAATTCATATATAATAGAGCTACATAAATCTCATAGGCTAACCCAAAAGATTGAGTAGCTGGAAAATGAGTCTGTAATGGCTCAAACACTAGCACATACCAAAGAAAGTATATGGATTGAAATCAATAAGGACATCACAGAAATCTGGCCTTCGATTGAAATAATCTTTGAACAGGAGGACTTAATACAAAGATCAAAGGAGTTAATTGAAGAAGTTAGAAACAGGTTGGGACAGAGGGTAGGGGAAGCTAGTACTTTAATTAAAATTTTGAATTCAAAGACCAAGGATGAGTAAGCAGAATTTGAAATTGCAGATAGGATAAAGACTATTTTGGAAGTCAAGAGAGACCTTACTAAAAGGAATTTGCTAGTACAGTTGGAAAACAAGTGCTAGCATTTGGAGACCAACATCCAAAAGTTCCATAAGAAATTCAATTGTATTACATTTAAAGGGACGACCAGGACTAAAGGGGATTGGAGACAAGTTAGTGCAAGTAGCAGATTACCATCAGAAGTTGTACTCAATAGCTTGGGAAAAATCAAAGTTTTCTACTATCAAAGGCACAATCACAGGAAAAGCTTTCATGGAGGCTTTAGAATTCAATCTGCTTATCAGAGCTGAAATCAAGCATTTATTTTTGGTCAAACCAACTTTCCATAAATATACTGAGGTAGATGAAACTTATAGAAAGCTGGTTAAAATACCCATTCCAGATGAAGATAGATGGGACAAGCTGTGTCAACTCTTGGAGTAAAAAGCAATTTTATCTTCAGTAACAAAGCAACACTTTTCCAGGCCCATTCATCAACAACCCTTGAAGAGTGTGCCAACAGATTCAACAATGTAAATGTAATATATTTTTGTTCTATTTATGTAATACAGTTTTGAGATATTTGTAATAAATCTTGATTTTTTTTTCAATCAAGATATTTTTCTTTAGCATTTGTATAAATACTTTAGAATTCGAAGTAATAGGGGTTCTAACTTGGATGAAGAAAGCATGCTCTTGAAGTAAAGTTGTTCGCTAAGCTAAAGGTGATCATTTCTTTAATACATAAATCTGTTCTAGGATTCTTGTGTCAGGCGGACAGGTGATGTTTTTCTATTTGTAAAATTGTTGCATCTATGTTTTCCATATGTTATTCTAATCTATATTGTTTAAAGAAAATGAAAGACTGAATTTGTTTAATTACACTTTGTCTTGACTTATAAATAATATCTATTTTTTCAAACTGAAATTAAATATAGAATTCTTAATTGTGGGCATCTTCTTGCATAATCGATTTGCCTGGTTGGGTTTTGTAGCTTTTGAAAGGGTTTTAATTTCTTTGCAAGTGACATTTATGACAGTGAGTTGATCTGAAGAAAAACTTTGCGGCCTAAGAATATTTGTATGAGATCTTGATGTGGTCGATCATTTTGCTATGGGTTCACATCTTTCTAAGGATAAAATCTTTGGTTGTTGAAGGAGTGTAGAATTTTGTGGAGTCTGTTTGGTTGCTTCGATTTTCTATTTGGAAATCAACCCTTTGCACTAGAATGCCTCTCAACGAAGAACCTGTAGTTAATTCTTTGAGATCTGGGTCTCAAATTAATTTAAAAATGATGCAAGTCCGAAGTCTCGGTCTTCATTATTGTGGTAGATTTGCGTTGAATTTTGTGACACTTGGCCCCTAATCTGGGATTCAAATTCTGAATGTATACATCATTGGAGACCGGTGAAGGTGAAAGCACCTATTTTTGTTACAAGACTATCTATCAAGGAAGGATCGAGAGTTAAAACAAGATCTGAGGCATAAAACATTTGGTTGGCCATTGAGATTTGAATATGTTGATGACTATTAGAATGTGAGTTGACCAAAATGTCACCAATCTAAAACCCCTATCTCTACGGTCATCAATCAACTAGCTTGAAGGAAGCCTCACGTTGTTACCAACCTTGGCATTCGCTTGAGGCCAGATTTTGGTTCACAAAAGAATTCGTTCTGTTGAAATATGAAGGTGTAATTATTGTATCTTTGTGCTAGACATATTGAAGCCTTTTGATCATCAAATTTTGGTAAGTTTATTGCCCCCTAAATGTCTACGGTCCATAATCATTGTGAAGAATAAACCTCATGAATTCGGCATGCTAATATGTCACTGAATGCAATTATTTAGACTCTTCTGAAAGTCTCGAACTAGGGCTCTTCATAAGGTTAATCTTAGAATCGGAAAGAAACTTAGTTGATATTAAGCATGTGGCTCCTGTAAAGATTAATAGATTTTAAGGCGTGATCATTCTCATTTGACAACGAAGCTTCTAAACTAAAGTGTTGTGAGCTTATTGAAGGTGCAACAATCCTTTATGACTTACATCAGTTGATCCTTACAACAAAAAAATATTCTACAGTGTTGTGAAAGACATTTGAAGCATTCTGGCCTAATATACATCTCTGCAGAGACCTATTTGGTCACACTATTCTAAATATGTGGTTTTGAACATTAAGATGCACTTGTTTCAAAAGTCAACTAGAAACAATAACCCCTAGGCCTATATTGCAGTGAAGAATTTGAAATATAGAGGCAACAATTAACAATGAACAATGAATTTCCATTTATGAATCATACACATAGGAATGTTCTGTCATAAACCATGTTTATAACCATCATATAACCAACATAATAACAATTCTAGAACAACCATTATCATCACATAATAAAAAACTTATTTACACATAATACATAAGAGAAAGAGCTCCTATTAACATATGTAAAATCCAACCAAGTCAGTGAATTCCACGTACCACCCAACCATAGATTAGGCTGAACCAAATCTCTCTTTCAGCCAATCACCTCCGTGCCATATTTCCAAGCATGAATGTGGGACTCACAAAAAAACAAACCAAGTCTTCCTCAGGCTTTGCCATGTATCCCGCCAAGGGATTCCTAGGACCAAACTGTAAACATACACTACAGGATTTACAACAATCCCACCAAGGGATCACTAGGCCCTAAACAAACATGGATGCCTCTAAATCTCTCCACCTAAACCATGAGGAATTTTTCCGTCTCCAGCCTCTAGGATTTGCCATGTATCCCACCATTACTGGTCAAGGGATTCCTAGGCCCAACGAGGGTATACACCTCTAGGCTTTACCATTTATCTTGCCATTACTGGTCAAGAGATTCCTAGCTAGGATTTACCATGTATCCCACCAGTACCAGTCAAGGGATTCATAGGCCTTATGATTTTTCCTGAGAGCACCCCACTGAGTTTTGAAATCATTCAACAATTCAACTCAACCAAGTAATAGAGATGCCATCACACCATGGCCATTTGAAATTGGAAAGGCAAGGTTGAAAACCACTATCACACTTAGAAAAACCCATGCCAATTACAACAAGAGAACCAAATACACACATGCATGCCAAAACTAGCAAGGAAATCATAGATGCAACTCGATACTTGCAAGTAATCTTGTTATAGCTACTAGATCCCTCTCTTCCTTGCTTGATCTTTGGTTCCCTCTTGCTTTCTTTTCCTTCCTTTGCCTTCCTTCTTCCAATTCTAGAGTGCTCCAATAATACTCTAAGTGTGCAAGAATATGAGAGAGAGAGAGAATAGAGAGAGAGCTCCAAAATGGAATTGAAAAAAAAATGTGAACTGATCCTCAGAAACCTTTTAATCAATGGAGCTTCTATTGTCTTCAATTTCCATTATTTTCCTTCATTTTCCTCCTCACATGTAACTTGTGACCTTTCACATTCCTTTTCTCCTAATTTCCATTATTTTCATAAATAAAATGCCAATTAATGCCTCTTGCCTTTTCGAAGCCTTTGCCATTTCCTTTTCCAATTTCCTTAGCCATAATAAACCAAATGAACACCCATACTAGGATGTTTTTCCCTACATTCAACTTGGAATATATGTCCCATGATATTGGTCTTATTTTTCCTTTATTAACTTTATTACATGTATTTTAACTCGGGGTTGTTACACACGAGGTGATTGAAGTAGGACAGGAGGGCCTTCATAACCTTAAAACTAGGAATTTGAAAGAAATGGTTATAAGTATTGACATTTTAGAAGCTTATAATCGATTGCACTGGCTCTGCCTATTCCCCCTACTGAATCACATGGGATTTGTAGCACCTTTCATCACTTGGATCATGAGCTGCATGACATCTATGTCCTTCGCATTATTTATCAATGGTTTGGAATTTGCTTTCTTCCATGCTCAAAGGGGGCATAAACAAGGATTCATGATTTCCACATTACTTTTCCTACTAGTGGTTGAATGTCTACGTAGACTACTTGGTAATGAAAATCAAAGGGGAAAATCAATAGGGATTGTGGTGGCTGATAACCTATTAATCACACACCTCTTACTTGTTGACGATATTGCAATTGTCAGTGATGGTTCTCATTGAAATGCAATTTTTCTACACTCCTCTTTATCTCTATTTGAGAAAGCCGCTAATATGCGTATAATTATTTCTAAATCATCTATTTCGAATTATGCATTAGAAGATGTAGAAGTATCTTATTTACAATCTTTAATCCCTTTCAAAATATTTCATTTTTATGAAGGGATTAAATAACTAGGATTCTACCTTAAGCCTAATTCTTACCAAAAAGAATACCAACGCTGGTTGATAGTTAAACTAGAAATGAGGTTAAAGGTATGGAGTTTGAGATAACTTTCTAGAGCTAGACAATTAGTGCTCATTAAATCCATCCTGGTAGCCATTCTTATATATTGGATCCCTCTCCTATATTCCTAAAGGAACCTTGGAGAAAATGTGTAGAATTTTCCTCCATTTCCTTTGGGCAGGCTCCAAGGATCAATTTATTCAGCCATGGGTAAAATGGGATAGGAATTCAGTTCCAAAGGCTTGGGGTGGCTAGGGACTGAAGAAAATTCAACTTTTCATAAAAGCTCTTGTGGCCAAAGTGCGATGGAGACTTCTTACTACATAGAGCTTACGAAAAATGGTGGTACACATGAAATATATTGGCTCTGGCATGATCAAAGACTAGGTTAGGAATCCCAACAAGGCTTGCACAAATGTCTCTATCATTTATAAGGCAATACTAACATCCTTTCCATTCATCGAGGAAGGCCTAATTTGGAGAATTTGGAATGGCTCTCAGGTTAGAGTAGGCATTGATCCATGGATTGGTTATGGTGAAGGATACTTCCTTCCACAAGATCTTGTGGCCTAGTTAAATGGCAGTGGTATTTTTTCACTAAATCAGGTGGCAGATCCAACCCTTTATAACATCTGGACACAAGGTTGGACATCAAATAGGCAACTGGGTATACCTTCTGAACATTTTAAAACATGGAAGAGGTACATCAAAACACTACACTCAGCCCGAATCTTATTGTTAGACATGGAATATGAACTTCGCTAGCATTTATCTCTTCATAGACCTACTCACTGATAATGGGATGTATACACTTAATTGTTGAACGAATCTGAGGTGAATAGGTATAGTGGTCGAAACATATCAAGAAGTTAAAGTGGTTTGCAAAAGTTCACACTTTTATGTGGTGCCTCTTTGATAACAAAGTCCCAACTTGGGATAACATTTGTAAAATACATGGATGCAAGAGAATCTTATTAAAATGTATATTTAATTTCCTAAATCTAAGAAGTTTCTAGAGAATTCTAGATTTTGTAGACTATTAGAAAAAACTAGGCTATGTAAAGTCTAGAAACAATTTGTTTGACGAAAAAATTATGTTAGGTTCCTATAATCAAGAGGCTTTCTCTCAACTTCTTCCAAAAATATGGGAGAGGAATTTTCTCTCGAGAAATTCTAGATCTTTCCTTCTCGAAGTATAAATAGGAATGTAATCATTTGCTAGAAACCAAGAAAGGTTCCAAGCATTTAATAAATAAAATTTGAGTGTTTTATGGGTTTTGTATTAGTTGGGTTATTTGTGCCATCAATTTTGGTATCAGAGCAACGATCAAGAGAAGTTTAAATAAATAGAGATGTCATAGATGGATTGCATATAGATTTGTACAAATTGTCTACCAAAATGAACTATTAGGTAGTCTTGGTGTATGTACGATATATTTGGTTTTTGATGATTTGTACACAGAAACCAACATGACAGTTGTAGTAGAGCCACATGTTATTAACTTGAACATAAGTCAATTTGGGCCCTTTATTCAAAATCATTATATCTTTATGAGTTTTACATGGTATATTTTATCTATTCTAGGAATCTCTTTTAATATTCCTATCTTTGGTGTTATGGAACTTTGATCACAATCATTTTCCATATTATATTATCTCCAAAGAGGTTAATTTTTTTTTTTGGGAGGAAATAATTTTTAATTTATATGAAGTTTTTGGAAGGATGGAAATATACTTTTAATATATGTGGAATGTTAGAAAAGTGATTGAAAGATAAAAAATGGTTGGCATAAGAGTTTAAGTCAATTCAACTTGATTTATAAAAAAAAAATAGTATTTTTATTTAATAAATGATGAGTTCTATTTAAATTATAAGTGGGGAGTTTAGTAAAAGTCAAGTCATACAAGTTTGGAAATTAAGAACTAATTGCTTGTAAGATAAATTGTGTAAAAGATGGCACATAGAGCCCGAGGAAATTGAATTGGCCAAGCAAGACCATCTACAAAACAAATATTACTTGAAGAAATAAGAAGCATAAGAACACAAATATATGAAATGGAGATGGCATAAAGAAGAAGACTCGACACTAGAAACATCAATGATCCAGAAGAGTCATTAGAAGAAGAAGAAGAAGAAGTCAATGTTGAACAATAGACTCCAAAAGAGAAAATGATCAAGATAATCATAGGATTGAGCAACAAAATGAATTTGGAGGTACCCATGTATGAGGGAAACTTAAATTCTAAAGCGTTGATTGCTTGGATTAGTGCTATGGGAAAATATTTCGAATATGTGAATGTAGCCGAGGAGAAGAAGATGCAATTTGTAGTTACCAGATTGAAGGACATGCTTCGATGTGGTGGGATAACATGAAAGTAAAGAAAAGAAACAAAGGAAAGAATAATATTACCAGTTGGGACCAAATGGTGGAAAAATTAAAAGATAAATTTATACCCCAAGATTATAAGCTAAATCTCTTTAGAAAAATGCAAACCTCAAGAAAAAATCAATGTCTATAAAAGAGCATACAAAAGAATTTTATGAGTTACGTATAAGGGATGGCCATGTAGAATAGATCATTGAAAAGGTTTATAGTTATATTAATGTTTTAAGCTACAAAATCGAATATGTGCTAAGTATTTTTCCTTTAAGAAATGTTGAAGAAGCATATCAGGTAGCTCTCAAGGTGGAAGAGCAACTAGCAAGGAGAGAAATCTAGAGAGAAAAGGAGCGAACTATAGTAGGAAGCAAAGGAAATTAAGTAGAGGAACAACAAGCAGTTTAGGAAGATTCCAAAGCACTCAGAAGAAGGAAGCAATTCCCATAAGCTATAACAATCATAAAAAAGAGGAGCTTTTAGAGGAAAAATCTCATACGAAAGAGGTAGAGGACAAAACTTTGTTATTAGATGTTGCACATGTAATAAAATTGGTCATAAATTTAATGAATTTCTAGAGAACACTTCCAAAAATACATAATGCATCCACATTATACAGAAAGATACATAAAGTGTAAATCCCTCTGTGCATGAAAATGCATGAAAAGTTGGAGAATCCATAATAATGAAAAGAGTCTTGTTGAAGCCTATTAAGGAGATTAAGGAGTCTCCACAAAGAAAAGCATTATTCAAAACCACATATAAGTCAAAAGGTAAATGTTATTAAGTTTTTATTGAAAGTGGAAGTACTGAAAATTTGGTCTATATAGAGAAGGTGGAAAAGTTAAATATAAAGAAAAGAATGCATTCTAATCCATAAAAAGAGTCATGGATGCAAAAAGGACACCAAATATTTGTTAGTTTAGACTCCTATGTTGCGAGTAATTTTAATATTTTTTTTTTCTAGATCCATCACAATGTGTTTTTGAGTTGATCTTTCGAGCCAACAAGTGTGGCTCATAATTAGGACCACACTTGTTCACTTGAAACATTGACTAAAAAACACATTGTGATGGATCTGGAAGAATCATGTAAAAAGGACACTAGATACTGGTAAATGAGCAATGTGAAGTAGAGTTCCATATTGAACACTGCAAAGATAAAGTACTTTGTGATGTCATGCCCATGAGTGTATCTCACTTTTTTTTAGGCATACCTTGGTAATATGGCATAAAAGAAATGCATGATGGGAGGAGAAACACATGTTTCTGAAAAAAATGAAACACACATTATTACTATTAAAGGATGAAGATACAATGGTATAGAATAATAGTCAAAGTGTTAATGATGAGTGAGGAGTTTTTGAAATAGGAAACTGAAGAAGAAGAAGGATATACATTACCCGAGGAGACAAAGATAGTTGTTGAGGTAATCAATTTTCCTTTAGAAAATTATATTTTGTTAAATGAGTATGATAATATGATGATTGATGAATTGTTTGGTGAAGTGCTGATGAAAGAAGAGATAGATAATCCAATGACATCTACTGTAAAATATAATTTTCAAAAATAGATTATGATGGAAGGAAATTGTGAAGAAATTGTCGTGTGTGAACAACAGGAAGACAAAGAGCATGAGGTTGTCGTAAGAGATAACGAGGGTTTTTTTTTTGTGTGAAAAACCTCAAATTGTTGTTGAAATGCTATGAATAAAGATTGTTGTGAGCAGGCCGTGGAATAGGAAGTATTTGTAGATTTGAGAAAGGATGAGCATAAAAAATTGATGCAAGAAAAATTTCATCCATATGAGGTGAAAATGAGACTACAAAGCATACATATGAAAAAATAAAGAAGGAAGGGCAAAAGAATAAGAAAAAATTCTTCCAAGTTGTCCTGGAAGTTATATACATGAAAATGATTTTGATGGCTAAGGATGGGCTTCAAAAGATTGATGAACAAATTGTTTTCTTTAACATGTTTTCTTCATGTGCAGATGAAATTGAAGAAGACACGAACCAAATAAAGATAAAATTTGAAGAAATAACTCATGAAAAGATGTCAATTATGCAGACAAGATTATTATGTCTTAACAAAATTCAACAAGTAATCAAGGTTCCATATCAAAACACCATATTACAATTAAGAAGTAAACCTACATCCAACAAATATACCTTGGGATCTAGGAGGGAAATAATTGAAAATAACACCTTATGCCCTAAATTATATCGAATGAAGGAAACAACAATGAAAATTTTATTTTGTTCCCCGGGAGTCTGATAGAGGAGCATCCTAAGATGTATATTTAATTTCCTAAATCTAAGAAGCTTTTATAGAAATCCAAATTTTATAGATTTTTAGAAAATACTAGGCTATGTAAAGTATAGAAACAATGTGTTTTAGGAGAGTGTTATGATAGGTTCCTAAAATCAAGAGGATTTCTCTCAACTTCTTCCAAAAACCTGTAATGCCCCACTTAAATCTTATCCTGCAAATTTTTATTAATGTTTACATTACCTGAAAATATTGAGAAATATTGGTCTAATATAAAAATCATGATTTCTATTATTCAAATTCCCATTCTCAAATTGAATCTTAGGTAGGATATGGTCTCCTTCCATTATTTCAAATAATATATATATTCATTTCTCATTATATATTCATTTCGCATTCCCCAATGTACTCTCACATTTACTTGGGAGAAGACATGGTCCTCTCCAACTAATTATCAATATATATATTCATCTCACATTCCCCAATGTACTCTCACATTTACTTGGGAGAAGACATGGTCCTCATCTCACATTCCCAAATGTACTCTCTCTCACATTCCCCAAGGTACTCTCACATTTACTTGGGAGAAGACATGGTCCTCCCCAACTAATTATCAATATATATATTCATCTCACATTCCCCAATGTACTCTCACATTTACTTGGGAGAGGACATGGTCCTCATCTCACATTCCCAAATGTACTCTCCCATTAATTACCTAATTTTATATTCATATCACATTTCCAAATGTACTCTCAGATTTACTTGGGAGGAGAGAAGTCAACTGTAAGGATGAAGGGAAAATTAATGACATTAATGAGAGGTGGTTGAGGTGGAGAAGAGAGGAAGGGCATAAAAGGGGAAGGAGGAAGGGAGAAAAGGGGAGGTTGGGTCTTGCTTATGATTTTGGGTTTGGCTGTGATTTTAGGATTTGTTGTGATTGTTGGAGACCTTAGGAACTTGTGGAGGTTTCTTGGGTTGTTGAGAGGAGGGAAATATTGTTCATCTTGGTTTGGATCATTCATCTGGGACACACACACTACATCTGATTGGACTTGGGCTTGGAGGGCTAGGGAACTTGTGGAAGTTTCCTGGGCTAGGAATTATTTCCTAGTTGGCTGGAAGGTAAATCCAGTTGGGTCAGTCAAGAGGAGCATTCAGCAGGAGCAACAGGTCAAAGGCATCTCCACCAACCATCGGTACAAGTATTCCTCTATAGATTATTCATGTAAATTTATTAAATGAAATGTTCACCATAAGTTATAAGGATTAGAATATAAATGGTAAAATTTTATTTGTTTAAAAGTCTTGTAAGTAAGTAAACTATTGCCTCTTATTGCATTTAAATTCATCAGAAATAGATCTATTAACAAACCTTAGGATAGGGCTCTTACAAAATCTAGGAGAGGAATTATCTCTTGAGAAATTCTATATCTTTACTTCTCTAAGTATAAATAGGAATATAATCATTTTTTGGAAACCAAGAAAGGTTTTGAGCCTTTAATAAAATGAAGTTTGAGTGTTTTATGGGTTTTGTATTAGTTGGGTTCTTTGTGCCATCATACATAAGAAGGGACCAAGATGGTGCACTTTTTGTAAATCAAAGGAGGAAATAATATATAATTTATTCATTGAATGCTCTTCAGAAAATATGTATGGATAGTTTGTTGAGCCCAATTAGGGCTGGATTGCGAATGACAAGTGGAGGCTTTAGTGGAAGCCGGGCGGATGTGGTTTGGAAATCGGGCGGTGAAAAGCTTTAAAAGTTTACCATTGCTAATTTGATGGG
Organism: Pinus tabuliformis; assembly: GCA_031772625.1. Classification (NCBI taxonomy): domain Eukaryota; kingdom Viridiplantae; phylum Streptophyta; class Pinopsida; order Pinales; family Pinaceae; genus Pinus; species Pinus tabuliformis. The sequence continues at coordinate 1,320,300,653 of CM062807.1, forward strand.
GTGTGTGGCTAGATTGAAATAAATAAATCTTCCAAGACCCACTATCATTGTTCGACAGATCAACAACTCAATGCTTGGCCATTGTTTCTATTCTTCCACTCAAGGAGAAACCCCCTTCCAATTGTGTTATTACCAATGAGAACATTAACAAAACAAGCCCATGAATATACATCGATGTGGCCTCAAAGGGTGAGGACTCTATCCTCTACTTATTCGAGTCCCACTTCTACTCTATAAATTAGGGGTTGGGAAAGAGAACAAATAATTATGTTGAACTAATGTCCCTAAAACTATTACTACATTTTGCAAGAGAAAATGGATGTGATTACTTTAACTTTTTGTTAATTCCATGACAATTATAAATTGGGATAAAGAGGTTCATTGGTGTTGTTGTAACAAAAAATATCACCTTTGATGGAGGAAGTTTGTCATATTACGGACTTCTGAAAATTTTTCATGTTGTCACGTGTATATGGAAATTAGAATGCTTGTAGATTCTGTTTGTAAAGAGGGTATTTGATAGACTTATGGGTAGTGAAATATTAGGGAATTAAGAGGAGGAGAAAATTTTGAGTACCGCCATGGGCCATTCATAGAAAGGGGTCATTTAGTCCTACAAAATGTAGAAAATTGAAATCTATTTTCTACCATCCTCGTCAATTTTTTGGTGATATTATTTTGAAACCAGATACAACCATTGAGTGATGTGATTTTATGTATTTTAGTCAAAATGTATGTAAAAGCTAGGATGATTGTGGTTTTTTTTTTTCCACAAGTGGTGACAAAATGCGACATAGCCAGGATAGACGAATCCTTCATGAATGCATAGTCCAATATCCATCTAAAAATTGTAATTTTGTATCATATGTTCTAACAAAATAAAGTTATGATTTTTTTGAAGGAAAAAATACATTTATGTCTTAACCTCTATCAAAATATTCAAATAGATCCCTCGTTTTTATGTGCTATAACTTTTGGGGCCTTAACCATTTGGAAAAAAAATTAAATGATGCACTAGAGGACAATAAGAGGTACAATCTAAAAAAATGAATGTTTAATAATTCTAAGAGCCTTTTAGGTTACACTAACCTAATGCCTTGTAATTTAAGGATAAATGCTTTCATAATTTAAATATATATATAAAATTAAGATTATAAATTTTGAAAAATAGTTGTGCACAAGAAAAAACTATTCTTTACAATTCCACAAGTTTTGTAGCAAGATTCCATCCTTCAGATATTTAAAATTTTACTAACCAAAACATAGTTTGCATAAAAAATTAACTTGCCAATGTTAAGAAAACTCAAAATTCACACAATTAGACACTATTTCTATAACTAAAAATTATATTTGGAAAGCCAACTCATTTCTTACCTTTCATCTTTTTACACTAACTTCAAATTCAGTAAGCACCTCTAATTATCCCTCCAAGTTAACAATTTGTTGTTTTTGGAGGTTTGCATTGCCACTAATGTGCCATGAGAACCATGATTAGCTTGCACCCACCAAATCGATAACTATAACAACCATTTAGAACTAGAATGTTAATAACACTTACACATGATCACAACTTAGGCTTTTTAGAAAACAACATTCTCTAGAAAATGGATTGGAACTTTAATGCATTTTAATAGTAAGTTTATATAGGGTTTTCTTAAAACTAATTAACAATCTTGTCAATAATATAAACAAATTAGGTAGAGATTACATTAGTAAGTTTACATGGGTTTTTCTCAAAACTAACTAACAATCTTGTCAATATTATAAACAAATAAAGTAGAAATCTTGTCAATATTATAAACCAATAAAGTAGAAATTACATAACAAATTAGGTAGATTACATCCTATGAAAAATATCAATATCTCTACATAGGATGAATAATATCAAATATATAGCACATGAATAATATCAAATATATAGCACAATACAAGTAGGGGTTAATATCTCCAAGAGTTTGGTGGGAATAAAAAAAGCTTCACAATTAGCTACTCTAATAACATCATCATTTTGATGTTTAGTAAAAAATTATAATTTATTAGATTTTTTTTTGTACCATTTGATTAAAATTTAGTGATAAATTTTTTAATAAAATTAAAATAACTGAATGAAAATTGTAATGCCTCAAATATTGCATAAAAATTTTGTAATTTGCAAATTACACACAATTTTTAAGATTTCACAAAATATAAGAAAAAAACGCCTAAATTGACAAAGAGAGAAAGACAAATAATCAATAATGAGTAATTTATCCCTAAGTTATCATAATTACCGTGTGGGTTTAATCCCATGCTTAATTCGGACTCCAATCCTATGAAGGTGACGGTCAAAACGAACTTCCCTCCATCCGTGTTGATTCATTAATTACGTGAATATGAATATATGCAATGCAATGCAGGCAGTCTAAACAACAGATAGACGGGCATAATTTTTAAAAATTCAGGTACAGTGGGAGTATTTCAAGTTTTTTTTCGCCGAATCTATTTTTAATATTAAAACGTTAAATTTTTCAACCATTACCAAATTCTATCCATCAGTAGACAACGACCACTACAATGTGCGTATGCAGTATAGAAAGAAATTATTTCCATCAAACTGCGGCGCACCAGTGAAAATGCGGTTGTGCATGGGTAGAGATTCATCACCCATAACTGTATGACGTGAGTTATGACGTGCATGATATGACGGCGGCTGGGGCGGCTGGCTTTCGCACTCCAGCAATTCCCGTTGGGGCGTTCACTGAGGTTTTCTTTGCTACGGTGATATTTGTAACGGTTATGTCGTAAAAAAATATTCTGCTGGCTTCGGTCGTAAAAAATTCTGCTGGCTTAGGTCATATTGATTGTAAAAATTTGGGTTTCGGCCATATGATGATTTCTCTCTGAAAAAAAAAAGAGATTCATCATAATAACTGTAAACATGTTTGGGTTTTCACAGACCAAAAAACGTGCATTACATAAATTAAAATAAAATGATAAAGAAAGTAATTATACTGGGATTGGAGTTGTTTTGGAGTTGTTTTTAGTCTGGCTTTTTAGTTTTTTTGGATGTTTGAATTTGAGGTGAAATTTTGATTTGTATTATTTAAACTACTTTTTTTATTGTAAAATATTCTGAAAAACCTCAGTACCACAAGAATTACTCATCAATAATTTCAATAAATTACAACAAAATATTAAAAAAATTTAACCAGAAAAATTTTAAAAATCTCACTATTTAGCTGGATTAAATCTCACTAAAAATAACTAAATTATATTAGATAAACCAAGAGTACATAGAAAAATTCAATAGTATTGAATAAACCAAAACAAAAGAGTAATGCTATTCCATTTTTCAATAGTATTGAATAAACCAAAACAAAGAGTAATGCTATTCTTATGGTAGCATAAATATATACATTACATAACAAAATGGTGGGAGAAGGCATGAGAGTCACCTCAATTTCTTAACAAACTTCTTATTCTACCCATTTCTTGTCTGCTCCCCTAAACACTACTCATCATGAAGGTATTTTTGCTCCATACCTGACGGGTGACGTTCTCTCTGTCCGCTAGTTCTAGACTCTCACAGCCTTCAATTCAAGTTCTTGTAAAGATCTCACTGATCCAAAATCTGGCAACCATTGCAAATTTGAACAATAATTCAATCTTAATATCCTTAAATATTGCAGCTTTAAAATTGATGTTGATAGTTCCTTTATAGATTTGTAATTTGAGAGATTGAGTTCTTCCAAAGAACTCAATGATCCAAAATCATCTGGTAATCCCTTCAAATTAGTGCAGTTATCCATTCTCAATACTTTTAGTGAGTGAAGCTTTGAATTTGATTTTGGTAACTCCTGTATAGATGTACAATATGAAAGAGTTAACATTCTTAAAGATTGAAGCTCTATCGTTGATCTTGGTAGTTCTGGTATAGAACTGCAATATGAAAGATTGAGTTCTTGCAAAGAAGTCAATGATCCAAAATCTTTTGGCAACTGCTTCAAACTCGAACAATAATCCATTCTCAATATTCTTAAACAGTGAAGCTTTGAAATTGTGCTGGGCAATTCCTCTATTCATTCGCTATATGAAAGAGTTAGTTCTTGTAATCCATTTAGTAGGCATGAGAATGTAGTTTTCCATCCAATTCAATGTGTTTGAAATTGGAGGGCATCTGGAAATGAACGTATTCAATTTGTCAAAACCATGACGATAGAACAAATTCATAATTTTCTTTTCCAGAAAAATGAGTAAAGGAACAGGGGATAAAATATGTGAAGAAGACTTGCCTCCTTAAGTAAGTTCAAATCCCGGGGTTGACATTTCAAATACCTCAACTCCTTTGACCATGACACATTGAATGGAAGATAGGGAATTTCTCCTTGGAAGAGTACGAGCTTCTCAAATGCTTTATTACATATTTCTTCCACTTTTGTGGAATTTCCTAGTGCAAGAATTCTCAATGAATTGTACATTAAATTTAATTTCGTTACAGATATATAGAATTGATCTTTAGTTTTACTGAACCAGAGACCTTTGATTCCTTGGAGGTCCTGCATTCCGTTATTAAGTATAATCGAGTCAATCAACCTAAACATTTTAGGAAATAAATTTGTATATATGATGTATTTTCAAGCAGAAAGATTAGTTACCTTAATCATTAAAAACTCGTGAATTTGATTTGCACTTGCACCAGTGAATGTGTATCTCATTCCCTTTTCCTTTTTAGGCCAATTGTCAAAATGATGTCATGTATCTTTACAGTCATGTTTTTGTTTCTGGTGACAAGAGCTCTCTTTTCAAGCATATGCAGTTCAGACTCTCTCACAATATTTGCAACTGTGTCCCAATCCCATCTATTAAAAAAGAAAATTAATATAGCTAAGATTAAAACGAATTCTCATGAGTTCCATAGTGAAAAGGGTCGTTGGGCAGTTCCTAAAATACCATGGATAGAAATGATTTGCCATCTGTGAGAATATGAACATCTAGGATGAAAATGATTTCCTCTTAGAGTGCCCCACTTACAACCACATTAGATCTCAATTTCATAATCTTTGTTGTAATAGTGACCTTCTTAGCCTTTTAGGATGTCAAAATTATAGTGAGATAGTGAGCCTCTCCAAGCTTTTTGAGCATAGAAATAAAATCTTAAATCAAACTAAATAATTTGTTTCTTTAGGTCGAGAGACCAATTGGTAGACGTTAACCATCATCATCATAATAATCAATAGTTTTAGCTTTTTACATGTTTATGCAATTAGGTTGCATTTTAATTTTAATTTTTTTGATTTATAACTAAATTTAAAATTTAGTATATTGAAAATAGTAATTTAGAGTATATAGAAAAAAGAAAGAAAGAAAGAAATTATTTTAAAGTCCAGGAGGTTCTATAAGACAGATTGCTTCTTCATCTGCTATATAATGGTGATGATTATTAATGTTTATTAAGATTAATATGGTTTATGAGTTAAAAAAATTCAAGAAATTAATTGAGAATTTTTAATATCTTATTTTTGTGATTGAAAAAAAAATAAAATTAATTAATTATTTTAAATAAATATAAGATAAAAATAAAAATGTATATCTAATAAATTTGATAATGCAGTATTTAATATTTACTATGACGAAGCATAATTTACAGTGAAATTTAGGGAAGCCTAACCTTAAAAATCTAGAGGAGAATTGACTTAGTGACCTTCCATTAGTTAAGGTAGAGCTAACTCTATTAAAAATTTAGCATATTGAGAATAACAATATATTTTAGTAAGCATGTCTTTTGGATTAATCACATTAGTATTATTTGGTGGAAGTTTAGAACCAGCTAACGTGGTTAAGTGAAAAAATCTAGATCCTAATGAATAAATAGCAAAGACGCATCGAAGTAGAATTCTCTGGGAAAAACTAGCCATTAAGAAATTAGTTTTTTAGTTAATATATTAATATATTTTTAATTTTTAATATCAATTAAAAACTAAGTGTTATAAACTAGTCGTTAACTGTTTATATAAATATTTAATTATTTATTAATAATATTAAATAATTATATATAATTTTTTTATTTTAATAACCATTTTTATTTACAATTATATTTTATTAAAATTTATAAAAATTTTAAAATATATATTTATATTATATAAATATAAAATTTGGTATCTAGTATGTTTAAAGAATTGTGAAAAAAAATATAAAGTATTTAAAAGAAAATTATAATTTATAATTTTAAAATTAAAGAAAATACATGTTATATATTTTCTACATGAGGTGGAGGAATTGTCATGATGCTTAAAAGTGGCTGAAATCTAACCAAAAAAAATCAAGAAATATTGCAGTAGCAGCAGTGTTTGAATCATGTTTTTCATGGTGGAAATGGATCAAGCACTATCAAAAACCTCTTAGGCACCTAAAATTTTGAAATTTGACCACTATTTTTAGATTTACAAAAATCTCTGTACAATTTTATCAAAATATTGAGAAAACTTCTATGATTTTCCAGATAAAAAAAACAGTCCAATTAAATTAAAACTTTATTTTGAAATAAAATTTATTAAAATTTTGATTTAAAAATAAAATTTATTAAAATTTTAATTTAATTATCATTAACTTAATTAAAAAATTATCGATCTCAAATGAATGAGTATTTATCCATATTTATTAAATAGATCGAAAATGAGTATATATAAATTGAGATTAAGTCTTGAAACGCTTAAATTTATCAAACTCTATGGTTAAATTTATGAAACGCTTTGTACTATGCTTCATATTCAAATGGCAATGTTCATTTTTATTTATGGACAAAGGCTGAGTCGTTGTTATGACTTCCAATTTCGTTCTCTCTAATTGGAAAATGCTGATCATCCAATCATGTAATTAAAGAATAACTCTTTTTCTTTAATTCCCATTGTATCATAGAATTAAAGAATAACCTAATCATATTACTCTTTTTTAATTTATTCTAAGGTTTCTCCTATGATTGAAGATTATCCAATCATATAACTTTACCATATAATTAAAAAATAACCTCATCATATCACTTTTTTTCTTTAATAATACCCATTAACTTAATCATATCACTCTTTTTTAGTAATTTATGGTAAGCTTTCTCATATCATGTAATTGAAAATAAGCTAATCATATCACTTTGTTGTGTGGTAATTTATCTTCAGTTTTCTCATGTCATGTACTTGAAAATAATCTAATTATATCATTTTTTTTCTTTATTTAAGTTTTTTCTAGTTTAATAAATACAGTAATATGTTTCATGGTGAATACACTCACAATTTTTATTATTTTGACATTTTACGAAGGGGAGTGTGACAAAATACTATATAACAATAATAATGACTAAACTATTCTAGTTAGAGAAATAATATTGTATTAAATTAAGGATTGTATAACAGACATGCTAGAAATAAATGGTCTTTGGCAGATAGAGACTCACTCAAGTTGTTTAGAAAGAAGGTCTATGTAAACAGAAATTTGGTGATACATATTTATAATGCATGTTTGTGTATTTATATTGTCTGCGCCAAAGCAAAGGGGAAACTAGTCCCAAACTAGATTAGTAACTCCTTTCTAGTCCATAACCATTGGAAGCTCACCTTACTGGTCTATTATCATACCAACAGAAAATTAGTCCAAAACAAGATTCACACATGGATATGTTCTTAACATAAAGCATTGCAACAATTATTATTATTATATTTAAATAAATGTAGCAATAAGGCTCCTTGTATATGCCTGAACAGTACACTCTCCATTCTCAATACAAGTATAAGGTTACAACATTTCCCACAATAGAAAAAATCAAACCAAAAAGAAAAGTGCAATTAATGTAACATCAAATTAAGCAATTTAGATCACATATACCCCTTGCTATCTCACAATGGGCAATATATAATAGCTACCAAAACACTTTTTTGAGAGAAAACTCAGATGTTGATGTTGAATTGTGGCCATTTGGTCCAAGAAGAGAAGAATAGAATTGTTCCCTTTGCCATGTCATACCAAAACATTCACAAAACTAAGTAAATCAATATTTCACATATTCTCTGCCATTTCCTTCTTCATGTCTCAGAGATAAAAGTGTTCCAAAGTTACAAAAATTTTCCACGACCCTCAACAAAAATCTAAATAGCCCAAAGTTACAAAAATATTCCATGACCCTCTACAAGAATCTCCATACAGTTCTTGTAACTAGCAATAGTTTCCATGCATTTCTTCACAAAAAATAGAAATAAAGAAACCTAAGAGTGGTTGAGACCTTGTAGACGGTACTGAACCCGCCAACATTCAGGGGATATCCCCGGTATAAAGCCCCAACTAGAACTCACACCATTTGGTGTAGGAGTCCCATATGGTACGATGGTCCGGTTGCCATTATCTTAGAAATTTGCCTTAGCTCTTGATGTTCAACACACGAGGGTGTTATGCTTGTAACTTCAAAAAAGTGAGGTGAGTGTGCCTAGTGAGTGCGTAATGTAACTCTGTGTCTGGGTTCTCTTACTGTCAAAAGGGAGAGGTAAACCGAGCCTCTTGATGAGAGGGAAAAGTCCCAACCCATAAATAAACACACGCGAACAACAAGAAGGGTATGTCCATGATCCGAGTTCGAGTGTGACTAAGGACCCTTCCAAGACCTTTTACTTTCGTGATGTGTTAAATTGCATTTTTAAAAAGAACATAAATGAATACATCTGCATGCTGTAAAGAAGAGGAACATGACAATCATCAACACATGAAAACATAAGCCGTTGATAACGGAGTTCGTCCAGGAGGGACTACGTCTTCGGGCCTCACTGTCAAGATGGTGTAGGCCGCTGCATTAAGTGCTGTCAATAGTGGTGATGTACATAAGAGATGATGTCGCTATCATACAAGGAAAATGCCCTCACGCAGGAGTGGCTCCAAGAGATGTTCCGCTACAGGAACTCTCAGTCAAAAGACTCCTATCAGTATGACATAAACTCATGCATGATGATCATGAGCATCCCACCAACATGGCATAAAATGGATCTCCATGCAAACATACATGACGATAACATGAGTATCCCATCAACATACAACAAAGGGATCTCAAAACACAACATGACGAATCATGACAACAAGTACATCACACAGCTGATTCCGCATCACATCAGGCAGGAATCATGAGACAAGTAAGAAACAAGATCCCACATCAAACATCAAACAGGGATCTGTGCATCACAATGCATAGCAAAAGAAGTACATGAACACACTGCATATACCTCACATCTAGGGGCCATCTGAAGAAGCGGATGTCAAACTGCTGAAGTTGTTCGGACCATCGATCTCACGGCATCAAATCACATGAAAATGGTTGCTTGCATATGAATGCTAACCCCTGCACTCCACTTAGAAAAGTGGTCGAAGAACAGAATGAACAAATGGAAACTCTGAATGCACCATCAGATTTGTGGCATCGAATAGTGCAAAATCGACTATCAAATTTCTGAATTCTGAGAAAATGAAAATTTGGGGCTCAAAGAATCTTTTAGATTCCCCTTAGATTCCTCAAAGATTTCTTCCTTCGAGTCCTCTGCAAATCGTTTGCTTAGATAAGGAAACTAACTACACCATCGGGTTCATGTCGCTGAGAGGTGTAAGATCGACATAAAGTTTGTCCCATTTGGACACTACGAAAATTTTACCCTCCTTGAAATCTTGCTTAGTCATGGTTCCACCTACATAAAAAATAATAAAAAAATGACTCTGCCTCGTTTTTCATGCCCGCTCCTAGTTCCTCCATCTGCTTGTGTGCACGGGTGAAATGAATTTTTATATAATTTTTCTCAGAGTAGAGATTTCAATCATTTGGTTTGGTGTGTTGGTAAAATTGGTAAACGATTGAAGAGGGATTGGGGATCAAATCCCTCCCCTCCCTATAGTTTGTTTTTAAAACCAAAATGTGTGTGAATGGGGGGTCGAATCCGCATTGGGTGGCCCGCCCCCATAACTCCCGTAACGTAACATTTGAATGGCGCACATTTGTTTGGTTTAACACATTGTTGGTTGGCCGTATCACATGAAGGACCGTTGGTGGAGGTTACGTGTGACGTTGGTTTTGTTTTATATTTAAAATTTGGTGTTATATACCATACACCATACCACAAGTCCACTTTCCCATACCTTGTAATATATTTGTTCAAACACATTTTCACCTTTGAAAATATATTCACGTTGGTTTGAAATTTGTGTAATATAACCATATATGGTTATTTGTATATGATTTGCTAACCATTTTAATATTTTATAGGATTTTTGTTATATGGTTATAATAATAACCATATTCTAATATATATTGTATTTTTTAATGATTTTTGTTTTATTTGGTATTTAAAAATATTTCTTTTGTCTTTTTGCAGGAATAAGGAGTTAATGAAAGAATGCCAAGTGTCAATGCTTGATGGGCTGCCATGTGGGTCTCACATGCTTACGGGGATGCTATGTGGCACACTGTGGCCCCCTTTTCTCCCTTGTAATGTTAAACTTTGAAGAGCTCTATCTTTCACATACGAGCTCGGTTTGACGAACTATTCACACCACCGCGATCACAACGACAAGATCTTTAACATGAACCTGTTTCAAGCATAATCCAAACACTTTGATTTTTTACCCTTCCTAAGTCCTCTGGGACTTCTGCCTGTGTCTGGAGCCACCTTGATTAGTCCAGCATTTAATGGAATAGTCCACAGCAGATGCAGTAGTTGTGAAAACCAAAGTTCAAGGGAAAACACATACACCGTCCAGCGGAATAGTCCACACGGGGGTGACAGTCATTAACATCAATAAATACACAAAGATGGTATGTCTAATGTCCGACGGAGTAATCCACATGAATGGGACAACAACAATAAACAACAAAACACATCTTCAACAATATGAGTACTAAATAACTGAAGTAGTTCAACTATCTTAGTGCAGGTTAAGTAAACATGCATCACAAATGTTTAAAGAATAGTCTTACAAACGAATAGAAAACATGCGTGAAAACGTGCTAGCCTGAGATAGGCTTTTGAATTAAGCAAAAGATCCAAGACACATCCGTACACCATACATCACTAGTCCTAGTACTGGGACATTGGAGCCACTCTGTAGGAATTTACAGGGTAAGTTCCTCAGACAGAACACCAAAGGACACCGCTCACAGATCAATACACCAGTACTATTGATGTGGTTAAAACCCTCAAAGAGGGAAATAGTCCACGACCTGAGCCAACGCGACCACTTCAGGCAATTTATTAATAAAAGAATGAAAATTTACATAAGCTTCTCTCATGGACGGTTAACCTACAAATGACCCTCCATGCTCTTTAAATAGAGATCAGGGACCAATCCGGTGTTAAGCCACAGATCAAGTGTTGGTAATACCGAGGAGAGAATGAACCGTCGGATCACTACATATCGTGACCGTCGGATTGTAAGTTACAAAATGTACATAGTAAAGAAACACACTTTACCTAACTCTACACTAGACCAAGTTATACTTAACTATTTCCTATGTGTCGGAATATCCTAACATCCCCCCTTAAGAACAACTTGGGATAGGATTGAAGGATTTACAAATATGACACAATAGGAGAAGGAAGGAGGCACTAGAGCCTATCCCCCCTTAGTGACAACTTCCTGAACTCCAACCATAAATCGAAGTTTAGTGAACTTCGCCTCTGTGAGAGCCTTTGTAAAGATGTCTGCAACTTGATCATCTGTTGAACAATATTGCACTTCAAGGACATGGTCGTGGATGAGCTTTCTGATGAAGTGCATGTGCAGTTCAATGTGTTTGCTGCGCTAATGTTGGACTGGATCTTTGCATAGTTGAATGGCACTTTGATTATCACACCAAATTGTAGTCGGATGTTGCTGATGAAAGCCAAACTCTGACAGGATCTGACGAAGCCACAAGGCTTCCTTACTAGCTTATACGACACCACGATACTCTGCTTCTGCTAAAGAAAGAGAAATGCCACCTTGTTTCTTGCAAGCCCATGTAATAGGTCCTGAACCAAGAGTGAACACATAACCTGCAGTAGACTTCCGATCATCAGGGTCACCAGCCCAATCGGAATCAGTGAAACCAACCAATAGAGGAGCTGCTTTGGCACTGTAATGAATCCCAAACTGAACTGTACCTCGAACATAATGAAGTATTCTCTTAGCTGCTTTCCAATGACTTTCATGTGGGTTTTGCATAAACCGAGCAACAAGGCCAACAGAAAAGGAAAGGTCAGGACGAGTATGGGTTAGATACAAAAGTTCTCCTACAAGTTGACGGTATAAGGTAGCATCAACTTCAGGAGAAGTACAAGTGACTGAAATTTTGACTCCAGACTGGGAGGGAGAAGGGGCTGGCTTACAGTCTTCCATGTGAAAATGGCGTAGAATATCATAGGCATACTTGGACTTGGAAAGGGAAATACCTTCCTTGGATTGCAAGACTTGAAGACCAAGAAAATAATGTAAGTGTCCTAAGTCTGTCATTTCAAACTTATTTTTAAGGCTAGACTTCACATGGTTGATAAGGTTGGGATCACTACCAGTGAGGATAAGATCATCAACATAAAGAACAAGAATGATAAGAGACTTTCCCACTTTCTTGGTGTAGAAAGTATTGTCAGAATGACACCTAGAAAAGCCAGATTCTAAAAGAAAGCTATCCATTTTGGCATAACAAGCCCGAGGAGCTTGCTTGAGACCATAAAGGGATTTCTTAAGTCGACATATGAGACTGGAGTCTGTTTGTATAAAGCCAATAGGTTGTTCCATATATATTTCTTCATGCAAGAAGGTGGATTTAACATCCATCTGATGGACTTCCCATTTGAAAGAGGCAGCAAGGGAAAGAACAAGGCGGATAGAGTTCATTTTGGCAATAGGGGAGAAGGTTTCAGTGTAGTCAATGCCTTCAACTTGTGAAAAACCCTTAGCAACAAGACGAGCTTTATGTTTATCAAATTTCCCATCTGGTCCATACTTGGTTCTATAAACCCATTTGCATCTAACAAGTTTTCGTCCCTTTGGTAGAGGAACAAGATCCCATGTATCATTTGCCAATAATGAATGATATTCTTCATTCATAGTTGCTTCCCAATCTGGATGGCCTGAAGCTTCTGCAAAGGTGTCAGGATCATAATTCACTGAAGCTTGAGCCAGTAAAGAAGAGGCTCTATCAAACTGAGAACGTGTACGTTGTTGATCTGTAGGATCACCGGCAAGATCACCTGCTGCATCCCGAGTAGCACGGACCCATTTTGGAAGCTGAGGAGCTGAAGGAGGATCCTGAGAAGGTGGGGGAGGATTTTCATCCTCGCTTTCATCATCTGAAGAAGAAATATTTTCAAAAGTAGAAGAGATAGGGAGAGGTGGCACATCTGCCGAACTAGGCTCGTAGGCCGATATATTTTCAGCAAACTTTACATCTCTTCTAATGATAACATTTTTGGACTTAAGTGGAATAAGTCTATATCCTTTGACATCTTCAGAATATCCAACAAAAATACATTTTTCACTCTTAGGTTCTAAAGCTTTATGTTTCTCATCTGGAATATGGGCCCATGCTTCACTTCCAAAAACACGAAAGTGACTTACATCTGGTTTGATTGAGCTCCATGCTTCTTCTAGAGTGATATTCTTTAAAACCTTAGTAGGAGTGCGATTTATTATGTAATTTGCACAGTTTATTGCTTCTGCCCAATAATTAAGACTAAGTCCTTTAGATTGAAGCATACAATTAGCCATTTCCTTTAAGGTGCGATTCTTCCTTTTAGCTACACCATTTTGTTGTGGAGTATATGGAACAGTATGTTGCATTTGAATTCCATTCTCAGTGCAAAAGTTGATGAATTTGTTGTTAACATATTCTCCGCCATTATCAGACCTTAGCTTAAGAATTTGATGTCCAGATTGTTTTTCAACAAAGGCCTTAAAGGCCAAGAACATGTTAAATACTTCACTCTTGAGTTTTAAGAAGTATACCCAAGTGCGTCTGGAGAAATCATCAATGAAAGTTAAGAAATACTTGTAGCCAAAGAATGAAACAACTGGAAGTGGACCACATAAATCACTATGCACGAGCTGTAAAGGGGCTGAGGCGTGCCAAGAGGCACGTTTTTCAAAACTATCCCGATGATGTTTTCCGAGTACACATTCGGAACAAACACCATCTCTGCATGATACCATTGGAAGACCTGTCACCATATTTTATTTACATAGATTCTGAAGGGAGCGATAGTTTAAGTGACCAAATCGCTCATGCCAAAGTTTGCTCACTTCATCATTATGAGCAACAAATACCGAGGGAAGATTTGATGACCCAAAGTTGTGAAACTTATACAACCTTGTAGAATCATCAGCAATGCCAATAGCTAAAATCTGTCTAGGATCTCCTAGGTCCTTAATTACAACATCGTGAGGTGAAAATTCAACGATTTTACCTTCACCTGAATGAGTTATCTGATATACAGATAGAAGGTTGCAGGATAAGGTTGGAACACATAATACATCATTAAACTGACCATTGTCTATATGAATAGTTCTAGTCCCTACAACACTGAGAGATCTATCATCACCAACATATATATTTTTGGTGTTACAATCATTTAAAGAAGAAAACATGGCTTTGTTTTTGGCCATGTGATAAGAAGCTCCAGAATCAATGAGCCACTCATGAGAATGAGAAGAAGAAGATACATTTAGTGCGTAGCCAGACCGAGATGCTTGACAACCACATGCAGAAAGTGCCATTCCTGAAGATGAAGTTGAAGTTGAAGAGTGCTCCAAATGGATGTTGTGCTTCTTCATTGCTGCTTCCAAGGCTTCCATCTTCTTAAAGCATTTGGATTCTAAGTGGCCATCTTGATTACAAAAGTTGCAATGTCTATCAGTCTTCTTCCCTTTGTTTTTATTTGTCTTATCATTTTGTTGAAATGATTTTTCATTTTGAGGCTGAAATTGCTTAGGACCCTTGTTTGGTTTAGGACCATTCCTTTTAGGATACAAATTCTTAGGATTCTTTGGATTTGGTTGCTGCTGGGTGGCTAACACTTTCTTAGAAGAGTTTCCAAGAATAAGAAGACCAAGGTGTAAGAGTTTTTCTTGTTCTCTTATTAAAGAATCACAAAAATAATCAAAGGAAGGGGGCTTGTCTTGTCCTTGAGGCTTCTCTTGTAGAATGGAAGGTGGAAACAAAAACAGAATAGGCTGGTCCCAACTTAGTAAGAATGGAGTAGATAAGGCTACTATCTTCTTTCTTAACCTTAACACCTTCCAAGAGAAGTCTAAGGGTCTTGAACTTGGACAAAAAATCTTCAATGCAAGAAAAATTATTGGGGTCCAATGTAAGCAACTCATTTTCAAGTTGATGGGCTTTAAGTTCATTTTTAATTCCAAAAATTTTAGTGATCCGTTTCATTGCTTCTTCAGGAGTATCAAGTTTTGCAATATGGAATCTAAGATCTAGAGAAATAGACATCCCTATCAACCCACGTGCTTGGTCTTGCCTATTTTCCCATTTAGCTGCCTTATCTTCATCTTTCGGTTTGGTTTCTTGGCCTGAGGCTATTCTGTAAAGACCTTTACTTCTAAGTAAATCCACAATGTAGGACCACCATTGGAAGTAGTTGGTGCTGTCAAGAATAACTTGGCATGGAATTTCCATTTTAACAAAAAATGAAGCTATAGATGCTGAAACTAAGTGTTCCAATGGAAAGATTTCAAAAAATTAGGCTGTTTAAAAAAAACGGTTCTGAAAATGGCTTCCGGATGAAGAAGTTATGGCTTTTTGAAGAAAATTTGATGAAGATGCCGACGAAGTGCGGGAATGTGCGGAAATGAAAAATCTGCCCTCACAAAAAGGAGACTTGAACTAAAGACCTCTACTCTCATAAATTAGCTTTGAACCAAGTGAGCTATACAAAAAGTTTGAGAGAGAAAGAGAGAGAGAGAGAGGGGGGGGTTGAAGCTTTGGGTTGCGTGCTTGCTTTGAGAAAGCTCTTTTTCCCTACAAAACAAAAAACACAAAACCCAACACGGACATACAAAAAAAAACGAACCTTACAGCTCGAAGTTAGCTTTACCCGGAAACTAAATATTTTCCTCAATGTTTCTGATTTTCCGAGATCACACTAAGGCGCAGCAAAAAAGAGCATACGCATGACAAAAATCCTTCCTTTCTGTTTCTGATTTGCCCAGATCGCACAAAGTCGCGGGGCAAAGAGCATACGCAGAAATGAAAGGTTCAAATCCGGTAATAAAAAAAGGTAAATAAACCGAAACCGAAATAAATAGAGAGAAAATAACTGTAAACTGCAAATAAACACTGTATACCTCCAGATCTTAAAAATGACGCAGCTAGGGCTACCGGAAACCTTTTCGCGTGAAACGAAAGGGGTCCCTCACTGGAACAGATGCTCCCAACACAACAGAGCAGTCCTATCGGCCTAAAAGCAGTCAGAAACAATAGATCTAGGAAACGGTAGTTGGATGCAGTTCTACCGGCTTCAGATTTGGATCACCAACGGACGCGGCCCTCAAATAGCTCTGATACCATGTAGGAATTTACAAGGTAAGTTCCTCAGATAGAACACCAAAGGACACCGCTCACAAACAGATCACAGATCAATACACCAGTACTTTTAATGTGGTTAAAACCATCAAAGAGGGAAACAGTCCACGGCCTGAGCCAACGCGGCCACTTCAGGCAATTTATTAATAAAAGAATGAAAATTTACATAAGCTTCTCTCATGGATGGTTAACCTACAAATGACCCTCCATGCTCTTTAAATAGAGATCATGGACCAATCCGGTGTTAAGCCACGGATCAAGTGTTGGTAATACCAAGGAGAGAATGAACCGTCGGATCACTACATATCGTGACCGTCGGATTGTAAGTTACAAAATGTACATAGTAAAGAAACACACTTTACCTAACTCTATACTAGACCAAGTTATACTTAACTATTTCCTATGTGTCGGAATATCCTAACACACTTCTCACTCCTCAAAGCATAGGCTGCAGACTCTCAAGGCTATGTGGGAGAAGCCAAGGTGAAAAGTCCTTTTCTCATACAATGAGGGGGTATATATAGCCAAGGGGGTATAATGACCCTTGTGACTCTTTGACTTCCTATGAGTTTTCAACTTTACACAACTCTTTGATTTCATATGTGGGTCTCTTGGACTTCCACTTTACCTTACATTGATTACAACAAGTATGGCCCATAGTAATGACGTGGTTGAGACAACTCATGACACAACTCGACATGACATTGCTGACATGTACTGGTTGACTGTGGTGTCCGTGTCAAGCTGTTATGTTGTTTGTTAGAAAATTATATATTACGGAGCAATGGAACACATAAAATATTGCAAAAATATAAACATAGAAAACGCACAAAACAAGAGAGACACAGATATACGTGGTTCACCCAGTTTGGGCTACATCCACCCCAAACAGCCAGTCCTTCCTTTCTATTATCCAGCAAAATGAAGAGACACAACCTACATCAAATCCGCTGTAATATCCTCTGTTTTCTCTCACAGTCTCGACTCTCTGTTTCTCACCCACAGAATACACATCTATCACACAGCCTCAAATACAAATGCCCTCATACAAAGAGAGGGGTTGCCTTCTAGGGCAAAAAACCCTAAACTAAACATAAGTTCTACCGTCAGATCATCCGCCTAATGAACGACCTAGATTGACTAGAAATTACTATACTTTTACAAGGCAATTTTACATTTATTTTTGGCTTCGGGGGCAGCCCCCGTCGGGGGACCGCTGGCCCTCGGACCCCCATGGGGGGGGACAAGTCCCCCCCCGCACCCCCCCCCCCCCCCCCCCCGCGTGGAGGGGTGTACAAAAATTCCTGGGGTATACATCCGGCTGAAACAAAGACCTTTGAACAATCATGCTCCACACACAACAATCTCCCACTTGGAGAATGATTGTAGCAACTCCACCGCTGCTTCATTTGTTGGACAATGACTCCTCTTTGGACCTGGTTGTTTCTCATCTTCATCGTCATCCTTGAAGATTGATTGAAACTGAGCATGTTCTCATTTTCTCCCTGGTTACAACTTTTGTTAGCATATCTACAGGATTCTGGCTAGTGTGTATCTTTTCCAGCTTCAACTCTCCATCCTCCAACACTGATCATATGAAATGATACTTGAGTTGTATGTGTTTAGTCCTGGAATGAAATGCTGAGTTCTTTGCAAGATGAATGGCACTTTGGCTATCACTGTATAACGTGCCGATATCATGCTTCTTACCCAACTCACCCATAAACCTTTGTAACCAAATCATTTCTTTACTAGCCTTTGTAGCAGCAACATACTCTGCTTCTGTTGTTGAAAGTGCAACAACACTTTGGATTTTTGAAACCCAACTGACAGCTATTCCTCCAACAGCAAATACATATCCTGTAGTGCTCCTCCTGTTATCTCTGTCACCTGCCATATCTGCATCAACATATCCTTGTAGGGAGATGTTTGAACCACCAAAGCATAATGCTTGATTTGTGGTACCTTTCAAATATCTGAGAATCCATTTCACTGCCATCCAATGTTCCTTTCCTGGATTGTTCATGTACCTGCTTACAACTCCCACTGCATGTGCAATATCGGGCCTTGTGCAGACCATTGCATACATTAAGCTTCCAACTGCTGATGCATATGGAACTTTAGAGATATAATCCATGTCTTCTTGGATCTTTGGGCACATTTCCTTGCTAAGTTTGAAATGGCTAGCAAAAGGTGTACTAACTGTTTTTGCATTGTGCATGTTAAATCTTTTCAACACCTTTTGTATGTACTCATTCTGATACAATGTTAATTTACGATTTTTCCTGTCTCTAGTTATTCTCATACCAATGATTTGTTTTGTAGCTCCCAAATCCTTCATTGCAAATGAATTTGCCAATTTTCTTTTGAGCACATTTATTTCATGCATGTTAGATCCTACAACAAGCATGTCATCTACATACAATAACAATATAATATGGCTGCCATCATTTTGCTTTTTCAAATAAACACAATGATCAGAGTGATATCTAGTATAACCTTGTTCAGACATAAACTTGTCAAATTTTAGATACCATTGCCTTGGAGCCTGTTTTAAGCCATAAAAGCTCTTATTCAACCTGCACACTAGTTTCTCCTTCCCTTTCACCTCATATCCTTGTGGCTGCTGCATATATATCTCTTCCTCCAAATCCCCATGGAGAAAGGCTGTCTTTACATCTAACTGCTCAAGATGCAAATCTTCAGCTGCTACAAGACTTAAAATAGTTCTGATTGAAGTCATTTTAACAACAGGAGAAAATATTTCATCAAAATCAATACCTTTCTTCTGTGCAAACCCCTTCACCACAAGTCTAGCTTTATACCTCTGTTTTCCTCCATCTTCTTCCTTCAGCCTGTAAACCCATTTATTTCGCAATGCTGTTTTACCTACAGGCAACCTGACTAAGTCCCAAGTCTGGTTATGTGCTAAGGAGTCCATCTCTTCTTTCATGGCTTGCTCCCACTTCTTCCTGGTTTCTACCTGCACTGCTTCTTCATAACATTCGGGTTCACCAGAATCAATCAACAATAAATAATATAATGAAGGAGAGTAACATTCAGGGGGTCTACTTATCCTGGTAGATCTTCTAACACCACTTTCGGGTGTTTGGGGTGCCTGTTGCTGTTGTGGTGGTTGCTGTTTTTGTAGTTGTTGATTATTATTATTTTCAGGAACCTTTACTTTTTCAGTGATTTCGTCAAGAACTGTGTATTCCTTGTTTTCTTTTTCTTGCTTCTTTTCCTGCAACTGATTCTTATACAAGACCTTTTCATTGAATATTACATCTCTGCTCCTAATGATTTTGTGATTTTCATAATCATATAAGCGATAACTAAAATCATTAACACCATATCCAATAAAGGTACATTTCTTTGACTTTGCCTCAAGCTTTGTTCTATTTTCTTTATCAATATGGACAAAGGCCTCACAACCAAAAGGCTTTAAAAAAGAGTAGTTTACCTTTTTACCTGTCCATGCTTCCTCCGGAACACTACCATCCAAGGAACTTGAAGGCCCTCTGTTTATTAGATAAACAGCAGTATCTACAACATCTACCCAAAACTGTAAAGGCAATCCTGCATGCAATCTCATGCACCTTGCACGCTCCATGATTGTTCTGTTCATCCTTTCTGACACACCATTTTCTTGTGGTGTTCTTGGAACTGTCTTCTCTCTACGAATTCCATGCTCTGAACAGTACCTATCAAACTCTTTGTTGCAATATTCACCTCCATTGTCTGATCTAAGACACTTCAATTTCTTTCCTGTCTCAATCTCAACCAAAATACATCAGACTTATTCTTAATACAATAAATCCAAGTTTTTCTAGTTGCATCATCAATAAAAGTAACATAATAACGAGAGCCACCGAGAGATGATACCTGAGCAGGTCCCCATACATTTGTATGCACAAGCTCTAATTTTTCATTCTTCTTTTCTTTCCCAACTCTGAGAAATCTGACTCTCTTCTGTTTTCCATAAATGCAATTCTCACAGAAATCCAAATCAACATTCGTCAAACCCGGCAACAAATTCCTTAAGTGAAGAATCTTCATCCCCTTTTCACTCATGTGTCCGAGCCTATGATGCCATAATGTTGCATCTGCTCCTTTGGAAGTTAAAGCATTAACAGAGTTAGAAATACCATTGCATAAATACAATGTACCAACCTTTTCGCCTTTTGCTATTACCAGGGCTCCTTTGGTGACCTTCCAAGCTTTATCTATGAAAGTTGTCACACAACCTTCACCGCCTAACTGCCCTGTTGAAATAAAATTTTTCTTTAGATCTGGAACATGCCTTACCTCCTTTAATAGCCATTGGTTTCCATTCTGCTGTTTTACAAAAACCTTACCCATTCCAACGATTTTACAGGGTTTATCGTCACCCAGAAGAACTTGTCCAAAATCTCCTTGAACATAGTCATGAAAGTATTTCTTATCAGGTGTGGCATGGAATGAAGCCCCTGAATCTACCACCCAAGAATCAGTAATATTTTCGAAAGAAAGAATCAAAGCATCTTGTAACACCTCACCTGTCACATTTGCTTCATGATTGTTTTCTTGTTGTGCATCTCCTTCTTTTCCCTTCCGAGATCTACAGTCTTTCTTTAGGTGTCCTTTCTTTCCACATTTCCAGCACACTATCCCCGATCTGGACTTGGATCTGCCTTTCCTTGATTTACTGCGATATCCTAAGCTCTTTCCTCTTTCCATTTTTCTTCCTCTAGACTCTGCACTCAAAGCATTTCCCGATGTCTCAACGGAGCTTTTCCGTCGCATTTCCTCGCTAAGGATAGCACCGACAACATCATCAAACTTTAAAGTACTAGATCCAGAAACGGAGTTACTAATGGCCATTACCAAACCATTCCAACTTTCTGGTAATGAGCACAAGAATAACAGAGCTCTAACTTCATCATCAGAGTTTACCCCTATAGAACTTAACTGACTTGTAACTGTATTAAAATCATTTAAATGGCTTGCAACAGATCCACCTTCCGACATATTCATATTAAATAATTGTTTCATAAGAAATACCTTGTTTGAGGCCGAGGGTTTTTCATATAGTTTCGACAACATCTTCATCAAACCCTCTGTCATGGTTTCCTTCGAAATGTTGAAGGTGAATGACGCAGCAAGGCACAACCGTATTGTTCCGAGTGCCTTTCTATCGAGAAGGTTCCATTCTTCGTCTTTCATACCCGTCGGCATCTTTGTTTTTCCGCCCAATGGTAGGTATAGATCTTTCTGATACAGATAATCTTCCATCTGCATCTTCCACAGCGAGAAGTTTTGGCCGTTAAATTTCTCGACCCTAAACTTACCATCTTCCGCCATTGCTCCCACTCGAACCAAGAACCCTTCTTTCCTGTGAGTTTATCAACCAAATAGACCTTCGGCTCTGATACCAGTTGTTAGAAAATTATATATTACGGAGCAATGGAACACATAAAATATTGCAGAAATATAAACACAGAAAACGCACAAAACAAGAGAGACACAAATATACGTGGTTCACCCAGTTTGGGCTACGTCCACCCCGAACAGCCAGTCCTTCCTTTCTATTATCCAGCAAAATGAAGAGACGCAACCTATAGAAAATCTGCTGTAATACCCCCTTGTTTTCTCTCACAGTCTCACCTCTCTGTTTCTCGCTCACAGAATACACATCTATCACACAGCCTCAAATACAAATGCCCTCATACAAAGAGAGGGGTTGCCTTCTAGGGAAAAAAACCCTAAACTAAACATAAGTTCTACCATCAGATCATCCGCCTAATGAACGGCCCAGATTGACTAGAAATTACTATACTTTTACAAGGCAATTTTACATTTATTTTTGGCTTCGGGGGTGCTGCCCTCGAGCCCCCGCCAGGGGACCGCTGGCCCCCGGACCCCCTAGCTGGGGGGGATGGGCCCCCCCGGACCCCCGCGGGGGGGACAAGTCCCCCCCGCGTGGAGGGGTGTACAAAACTTCCTGGGGTATACATCCACACACAACATTGTTGAGTGATGATATGCTCTCGGTGTAACATGTCTTCACTTCCACATGGAAAAGTGTGCGTGGTCTTCAATGGTCTTGGTCTTTTCTTGATGGTGCATGTGAATGTGTCCCTTTCGCTCGCTTGCTCGATGTGCTTAATATGTTTGTTCAACCATGAGAAAGTGTTCTAGAATGTGCCTCTTTTCCATCCCATTTGTCGCCGTGCCATGTTTCATCTATGTACCTGCTCTTGTAATAACTCATGGCAGGATGACATCAAATCCAAAAATCTCCTAGTCTATCATGATGCATTGTTTTCCATTTCAGTGCAAGTGACTGGGAGAGGGACAAGGCACTGAGCCTGCGGAGAGCACAACACAGATCGGGATGCAAGTCTCCAGATCATTATCAGGAAAATTGCGTAGATGTTACAAGGAGACAGATTTTCACAATCTGAGACAGAACCCAGTTGGGAAGCAGAATTGTGCAGTTTCTAGGAGGAAGGCCAAGCGGGGTGTTGGGAAGCTATTGGGCCAATATGTGCAATTTTCTAGGGGAGCACTGGGTAGGTCATCCAGCTAGGATTTATGAAATTTCTCTGGGGAAGACAGTGCGGGCAGCAGGAGGCACTAGAAGAAAAATCTACACAGTTTTCAAGAGGAGCACAAGGTCAGGTTGCGGGAGCTGCTAGTCAAAATTGTGCAATCCTGAGAGACAATCTGGGCCCAGACAGTTATGCACAATTTTTGAGCTGGTTGCAGAGCAGGGGGAAGGGATGGACATGAAAACTTTGCGCAATTCTTGAGTTGGTTGCAAAGCGGGAAGGAAGGGCTAGTAGGGTAGGACAACTATGTGCAATTCTTGGGCTGGTTGCATAGCAGGGAAGATGGGCAGGGCAAGATAACTCTGCACAATTTTTTCACTCAGTACAACCTAGGGTCACAACATAAGTTCTTTCTCAGGTTGACCAGTAGGAGGTTTGATGGGAGGTCTTGCGGGAAGCACGTACTGGATCAGTTTCCAGGACAACTTCTGTGCATTTATGGGAGTCAGCCAGATGGCTCATTTCTAGAATTGCACAGAGCAGGCTTCTTAAATGACAATCTCAAGCTTTGCGCAGCAGTGCAAGGCCACTTAAATCAAGTCTGGTTGACGGAGGGTTTGTCTAGTCGACAGATTTTCAGGAAAATTGACTAAGTGTGAAAGCGAGTGTACTCGTGCATACATGAAAATGTGATCACACACTTAGCACGACTCGACGACAAGACACCTCAAACCAACAAGACAACATGTGCTTAGTGAGACTGACTCGAAGGTTGAGAGTGACAAGTGCGACAATTGAAATATGTCTTCGAACGACCATGACGACACTTGCGTGATAGTGTTTACAACTTTGTGTGTGAGTGCGACAGGTGGTTTCATAGCTAAGATAACCCACACACACAAAGACAAACCTTCGACATTACTAGAACTAGGTCGCAAGCATGACATAACAATCAACATGCCAAGAAGATAGTTGGTCAAAAAAGCGAGAGGGACGTAAGACACATAGAGGAAACACATGAAATGACTTCGTGCTTGCAAACATGCATGTTATTGAAGACAAAATGATATGACAATGACAAGAAGTCCTTCAAGCTACATTAAGAGGTGTATTTCAAAGATATTATTTACTTACCAACTTACCCTCGAGATGATCATGCATCCGATGGAGTTTTCATGAAGTCCTGATCATAACCTAGTTTCTTGTTCCTTCTCCTCAATTCCTTGAGAGTGATGTAACATGTCACCTTTTCTTATAGTCACTGAGAGATAGATCAACGTAGTTTCAATGGAAAATGACTGTTGTTGGGATGATCTATGCAATTTTCCATAGCAAGGCTAGGCTTCTTGCTTTGTGCAATTTTTGGGAGCAAGGCTGCTAGGTAGTTAGGACAACACTACGCAATTTTGAGATGCAAGACACCGCTGTGGGATGGGGTCACTGAGAGATAGATCGATGTAGTTTTAGGGTATAGTGACTGTTGCCGAGAGGATTTGTGCAGTTTTCTAGAGCAAGGTTGCGCTGCCTACTCTGCGCAATTTATGGGAGCAAGCCTGCTAGGCAGTTAGGAAAACACTGCGCAGTTTTGAGATGCAAGACACCACTGCGGGATGGGGTCCTGGGAGGAAACCTCTGCGCAGTTTCTGAGTGCAGTGCAGCCAAAGCAGCTAAGGGAAAATATTGCACATTTTTTGATGACATGACACTACTATGGGATGGGGTCCTGGGAGGACACGTTTGCACAGTTTCTGGATGCAGGGCAGCCAGACTACTCTGCGCATTTCTGGAGAGTAGTGATGGTTATCTGACTCCTCTGCTCATTTTTGGAGAGAAGCGCTGGCTGCCTGACTGCTCTACGCATTTCTGGAGAGCAGTACTAGTTGGGCAGCTGAGGGACAACACTGCGCAGTTTCTGAAGATAGTGGGTTCTGACTAGGGAAGGACACTGGAGGAAACCACTGCGTAGTTTTGGATGCCAAGGGAGACTAGGATCTTTGCGGATTGCACAGTCCCATCAGACAAGGGAAAAATATTTAGGGTTGCAGAAGCAAAGTGTGTAGTTTCGGAAAGCTGGATGAGGCTAGGTTGCTTGGGAAACTGGGCTAAGTGTGAGATCAATGAGACTGATGTAAACAATGATAGAACTTGACTATGATCACACACGAACACTTAGTGATACAACATAGACCATCCAAAACATAAAAGACATACTCTGCTTGATGCAACAACCTTTGTGACAAGAGTGCATGAAGTGAGTGTGAAACATGTCTATGTAATGAGAACAACCCATACACACAAGATTTCCCCTTGAAGTAGAACAACATTCCCTTTGCATGACAAACAATAATCCCAATGCCCAAAGATGACACATACTACATAAAGATGAGAACGTAAAAAAATCTTAAGATCAAGGAGGGAGCTTGAGATCATCAGCTTACCAACAAGTGACCAAGGAATGATCGATCACAGGATCCAAGGTAGGCTCTGAAATTTGCATGCGAGCCAAAATTTTGGAGGGTGGTTGTAGCCGCTACAACATTGGCGACACATTCATAGAATTCCAACTCTTTGTATAGACCTTGTCTCGTGAAAAGCGAGTCTAACCTTTCCGGAAGTATTTTTTGATTCTTTGATCATCATGGCTTAAGCACTCGCTTGGGCGAAAGATATAGTCCCTACCATTCTCTTGACGAGTTAGCACACATTCCAAGCCAAGTCAACTAAGTTGTTTCGATTGGAATGAGGGGTATATAGATGCACAAGTAATATAAATGTCAGAGTCTTAATTTCATCTCTGATGTTGCTTTGTTGCCAACAAGCCTAGACAGTACCCCAACGGAGTCGCGCAGGAACACAAGCATCACTCCGTTGCCAACAAGCCTTGTTAGTACCTCGACAGAGTTACTTGCATCACCTCTCTATGCAAGAAGCCTTTCTCTTCTGTTGCCTTAATCATTTTTTTCATTTTTCTTCTTTTTCATCTTTTCAAAGAACTATGCATAGACACTTATTTATTTCAAATGTGGAAGAGGGATCCCAACTTATTGAGAGTAGAAGAGGTTTTCCCTTTAGATAAGTATGTTATATATACCTCTGACATACTTTTTAATGTATTCCCGCTCACCTTACTCTACTTGACTAGGCTGGCAAGGATTAACCAAAAAAAATTGATTAGAATAGGTGGTACTAGTTAATAGTGCAAGCATTGTGTTTTCACCAAGATTCAATCTGAACATAATGCATTTTCCATTAGGGTATCATCAAATGAAGACAAAAATATCTTCATAAAGATAGAGGAAAACAAATAACCAAATGTTGATAGCTATACAAGTCCTCTTATATTTTACAGGCTTGTCTCGAGAGCCAAACACGGTTTCATGTGAGACTAAACCTATGAGTACAAACAAGCGAACAAACAAGAAAGCAAAGAGCAGAAGTAAAGAAAAATCAAAACAAGTAAGCAAAGAAAGCAAGCAAGAAAACCAAACCAAGTAAGCAAGCAAACAAACATGCAAACAAAGCAAAATAAGAAAGCAAACACTACTCCTACTCCTAAACTAAACAGTGCATGGGCCTACTCATGTAAAGTGATATTTCCAATGCAGCCACCAGCACATTGGATGGCCCATGTTGGCAAAGGCATGGTAAACAATAAATATATACATGTAAACTAATGAACAAGAAAGATACCACAGTGAAGACCAACACGCTCCAAGTTCAAAAGCGTCCACAGAAAAGAAAAGAGTAAAAGTGCAGGATAAGCATTCTGTGGACATATCATGGTGATGGGACACACTACGTGTAGACGATAAACATGCACACTCTTTGGACCATGAAAAATGAGCAAACATGAGAAAGAAATACAACTTGCGTTTCAAAAGCATGCTCATTGTGTATGATTCCTCCAATGTGTGAGCGATGGGATCATGTGGTTCAGGTGGAGGAAGCGAAATCTGTGAACTAGATTGATTTTCAATGCACACAGGAGAGTGATGAGGAGCCTTTGCTGTTTCAAAAATTTTCTAATCCGAAGTGGAACTAACCTCAGGACAACAAGGGCTTGACATAACCATCAGCGTAGGCTCAAGTGCCCCAACTGCTTGAGGGGTTTCCACTTCAAAAACAGGTAGATTATCAGAGACCAGTGACTTAGAAAGATTAATAGCAAGTGAATCAACATCATGATCGAATGAAGAAGTACAAATATCACGACAACAACGATAAGAAAATTCAAGATGTTCATCGACATCCTCATGATTTGATGAGTCATGCAGAGGGGTTGATGAGAAACAAGGATGTTCACCCTCTATGTTTTCAAAAATGACAGATGAAAGATGGGATGGATTTTCAGATAAAGATGTGTCCTCTCCGCAATGTAATGACAAAATGACATCCATTGTGTTCTATGAATGATCAGAAGTAGAAACATTCGGAGATGATTTTTCATAGGGAAAATAAAAAATGGCAGAATCACAAAGGATGTCAGGATAGAGCAAATGAGGTGCGGATAGAAGGAGGTCATCCTTCACTACGTGTTCTTCTTCATATTCCTGCACACACCCATTATGAATGAGACCGCAAGTTGGTTGCAAAACACCAACTCCTTCGACAACTTGATCCTCGTGAACAACAAGTGTAGAGTCTAGAATGGGAGAACACAAAATAATACAATCTAGAGGACCAACATAACCAGAAGATAGAGGCTGAGAGAACGAGTTCACGTGAAAAACAACAGTCTTGCAAGCCAAATCTGCGCATATATTAAGAGCAGATGGGGTGGGAGGATGTGACAGTTCAACAAATGTGTGCGCACCTTCTCCCACCTCCTACTGTGGAGCTAGAGCTATTTGATGAGACGAGGACGGATCGTAACTTGTGACAAGGACCTTGTCCTTCTTGGATTTGGAAACTCTAATACCGAGGTATGCTGGGAGGGGTTCGAATGATTCTAATACTTATGGATTTTCAGATATGTGAAGAAGATACTGAAATATTTCATTGAGAAAATTCCAATCAATTTCATCTTCTGGAATTTGAAAAGCGAGATTACAAAAACGAGTCCAAAATTGCATACGGTATTCATCAGGTGCTTTCCATAATTCTAGAATTTTTTATTAAGTGTTTTTCGGCGATAACAATAGAAATCATAGGCCAACTCTCCGATCATCCGATCATAAGAGTGAATGGAGGCTGCACGCAACATGACGCACCATTGTTGTGCATGCCCTCTAAGCGTGTAGGAAAACAACGAGCAAGCAATGTGATCCTCATGGATCCCATTCCTTTCACAAAAGCCTATGAAAGCAACTTCGTTTCTAAGTAAGGTTGCTCTGCCTTCACCATAATATGTGAAACGTGACAAGTCATTGTAGAGGTCCTCCAACACTTCAAAATCATGTCCATGAGAAAGACATGCCAGAGGCTTAACGGTAGCATAAGTCATCAAATATGTGCAGAGATTGAAAACAGACTTTGAGGACTCAACTTTTCATCTAGCCCTCCTTCTAGCTCCAGAAATATTGATGGTGCTGGACCCACCAACATTCAGGGGATCTCCCCAGTATGAAGTCCCAACTAGACCTCACACAATTTGGTGTAAGATTCCCATCTGGTACGATGGCCCGATTTCTATTATCTTAGAGATTTTCCTTAGCTCTTGCGGCTCAGTACATGAGAGTGTTATGCTTGTAACTTCTAGAAAGCAAAGTGAGTGTACCTAGTGAGTGCGTAATGTAACTATGTGTCTGGGTTATCTTACCGTCAAAAGGGAGAGGTAAAGTGAGCCTCTTGATGAGAGGGAATAGTTCCAACCCAAGAAGAAACACATGCGAACAACAAGAAGGGTCTGTCCAACATTCAACGGAATAGTCCATAATGGATGTGGTAGTCATGAAAACCAAATTTAAAGGGAAAACACGTACACCATCCATCGGAATAGTCAACACAGGGGTGACGATCATTAAAAATAATAAATACACAAAGATGGTCTGTCTAATGTCCAGCGGAGTAGTCCACACGGATGTGATAGCAGTGATAAACAATACAACACATCTTCAACAATATGAGTACTAAAATAACCAAAGTAGTTCAACTATCTTAGTACAGGTTAAGAAAAAATGCGTTATAAACGTTTAAAGAATAGTCTTACAAACGGATACAAAACATGCGCAAAAACGTACTGGCCTGAGATAGGATTCTGAATTAAGCAAAATATCCAAGACACATTCATACACCATACATCACTAGTCCTAGTAGTGGGACATTGGAGCCACTCCTCACTCCTCAAAGAACATATTGCAAACTCTCAAGGCTATGTGGGAGGAGCCAAGGTGAAAAGTCCTTGGCTCATACAATGAGGGGGTATATATAGCCAAGGGGGTATAACTAACCCTTATGACTCTTCAACTTCCCTCATGACTGTTTAACTTCCTATGACTCTTCGACTTTACATGAATTTTCAATTTCATATGTGGGTCTCTTGGACTTCCACTTTACATTACATTGATTACAACAAGTATGGCCCATAGTAGTGATGTGGCTTAGACAATGACACAACTCGACATGAAACTATTGACATGTACTGGATAACTGTGGAGTCCATGTCGAGGTGTTGTGCTGCTGAGTGATGATATGCTCTCGGTGTAACATGTCTTCACCTTCGCATGGCAAAGTGTGTGGAGTCTTCAATGGTCTTGGGCTTTTCTTGATGGTGCATGTGAATGTGTCCCTTTTGCTCGCCTGCTCGATGTGTTCGTTCAACCATGAGCAATTTTTCTAGCATGCACCTCTTTTCTATCTCATTCATCATCGTGCCATGTTTCATCGATGTACCTGTTCCTACAATCACTCATGACAGGATGACATCAAATCCAAAAATCTCCTAGTCTATCATCATGCATTGTTTTTCATTTCAGTGTAGGTAACTGGGAGAGGGACAATGCACTGAGACTGCGGAGAGAACAACACAGGTCATGATGTGAGGCTCCGGAGCACTATCAGGAAAAACTGCACAGATGTCACTGGGAGATAGATTTTCACAATCCGAGATAGCAGTGATAGCTGCGGGGCAAAACCCAAGTGGAAGGAATAATTACATAGTTTCCGGGAGGAAGGCCAAGTGGGTTGTCGGGGAGTTGCTGGGCCAATCTGCGCAATTTTCCAAGGGAGCACTGGGTAGGTCATTCAACTAGGACCTATGCAATTTCTCCGGGGAAGACAATGCAGGTAGCCAGAGGCACTGGCAGAAAAATCAACGCAATTTTATAGAGGAGCACAAGGTCGGGCTGCAGGAGCTGCTGGTCAAAACTGCACAAACGTGAGAGACACTCTGGGCCTGGATAGTTTTGCGCAATTTTTGAGCTTGTTGCAGAGTGGGGGAGAAGTGATGAACAGGACAACTCTGCGAAATTATAGATCTTAGTATAGCCCAGGGTCACAACTCAATTTCTTTCTCTGGTTGACCAATGAGAGGCTTGATGGGAGCTCTTGCGGGAAGCGCAGATTGGATCAGTTTTTGGGACAACTTCTGCATAGTTCTGGGAGTTAGTCAACTGGCTCATTTATAGAATTGTACAGAGAAGGCTGCTCGAAGGACAACCTCAAGCTCTGCGTAGTTCTGTGCAGTAGTGAAAGGTCACTGAGATCGGGTCCAGTTGACAGAGGGTTGTCCAGTCGACAATTTTTTAGGAAAATTGACTAAGTGTGAAAGCAAGTGTACTCATGCATACATGACAATGTGATCACACACTTAGCATGACTCGACGACAAGACACCTCAAATCAACAAGACAACATGTGCTTAGTGAGACTGACTTGAAGGTTGAGAGTGACAAGTGTGATAGTTGAAATATGTCTTCGAACGACCGTGATGACACTTGCATGACAATGTTTACAACCTTGTGCGTGAGTGTGACGAGTGTTCGTATAGCTAAGATAACCCAACACACAAAGACAAACCTTTAACATTACCAGAACTGGGTCACAAGCATGACATAGAAATCAACATGCCAAGAAGACAGTTGGTCAAACAAGTGAGAGGGAAGCAAGACATGTAGAGGAAACACATGAAATGACTTTGTGCTTGGAAACATGCATGTTATCAAAGACAAAATGATATGACAATGAAAAACAGTCCTTCAAGCTACATTAAGAGGTGTATTTCAAAAAATATTCTTTAGTTACCAACTTACCCTCAAGATGATCATGCATCCGATGGAGTTTGCATGAAGTCCCGATCATAACCTAGTTTCTTGGTCCTTCACCTCAACTCCCTGAGAATGATGCAATATGTCACCTTTTCCTGTAGTCACTAAGAGATAGATCAATGTAGTTTCAGCGGAAAATGACTGCTACCGGGATGATCTTTGCAGTTTTCCAGAGCAAGGTTGGGCTACCTTCTTTGCGCAATTTCTGGGAGCAAGGATGATAGGTAATTAGGACAACACTGTGCAGTTTTGAGATGCAAGACATCACTATGGGATGGGGTCTTGGGAGGACATCTCTGCACAGTTTCTGAGTGCAGTGCAGTCTGAGCAACTGAGGGACAATACTGTACATTTTTGGATGACAGAACACTGCTGCGGGATGGGGTCCTATGAGGACACCTCTATGCATTTTCTGGATGTAGGGCAGCTGGACTGCTCTGCACATTTATGGAGAGCAGTGCTGACTGCCTAACTGCTCTGTTCATTTCTAGAGAGCAGTGTTGGCTGCCTGACTACTCTGCGCATTTATGGAGAGTAGTGCTAGCTGGGCAGTTGAGGGACAACACTGTGTAGTTTCTAAAGATAGTGGGTTTTGACTAGGGAAGGACACTGGAGGAAACCACTGCACAGTTTTGGATGCCAAGGGAGGTTGGGGTCTCTGTGCATTGCGCAGTCCCAACAGGCAAGGGAAAAAGCTTGAGGGTTGCAGAAGCAAAGTGTGTAGTTCTGAAAATTTGGATGAGGCTAGGTTGCTTGGGAAACTGGGCTAAGTGTGAGATCAATGAGACTAATGCAAACAATGATAGAACTTGACTATGATCACACGCGAACACTTAGTGATACAACATAGACCATCCAAAACATAAGATACATTCTCTTCTTGATGCAACAACCTTTGTGAAAAGAGTGCGTGAAGTGAGTGTGAAACATGTCTATGCAATGAGAACAACCCATACACACAAGATTTCCCCTGGAAGCAAAACAACATTCCATTTCCATGAAAAATAATAATCCCGATGCCCAAAGATGACACATACTACATAAATACGAGAACGTAAACAAATCATAAGATCAAGGAGGGAGCTTGAGATCATCAACTTACCAACAAGTGACCAAGGAATGATCGATTACAGGATCCAAAGCAGGCTCCGAAATTTGCATGCAAGCCAAAATTTTGGAGGGTGGTTGTTGCAGATCCATTTGGGCACATCAACCCCAACTTACAGATCGATGCTATTAGGGCCCATCAACCCCTAATGCAGTTGCTACATTCCGTAAAGAAGTTGAACATTAGAATGCCTCACTTCCCAAGAAGTTCCATCACTAAAAATATCCAAAAACTTCCTCTAAGAAGATCAACGCAAGTAGGCCTTCATCACTGCAATGCAAACCATACACTGTCAGGGTGCTATGCAGTGCACTTGGTCCCTCTTTGGCCTGCGCTGGGAGAATTTGAGCAAATTTCTGTGAGGGTTTGAAGGTTCCTTATCCATTGGAAGCCTCTAGAAGTTTCTCAAGGCTAACCACTCCTTTGAGTTCGCATTTGGATGAGGAAGGGAGTTAAGGAACATCAATCCCCTATTCCTTCTTGCATGGAACTGAATTCTAAATTTAGAAAGGCATTCATTATCACCATTGATGGCATAACCTCCTTCATTCACCTATAAAAAGACCACTCATATAAGTGATCTGGAGGCTGAAGATTGTAGAGAGATGCTGTTGGTATGAGTTTTGAGCTGATTGCAAGTATTGTAATGATGTCAAAGTATCTTGCTTGTTTTGAGGAGAGGATGGGATTGAACTGGAGGAATGGCGTTGAATCAGACAAATTGGGTTGTAATTATTCCTTTTACTAATAAAGTATTCAAAGTTTTTTCCATATGCTTATATTGTCTTTTGATGCTTTCATATGCTTATCATGTATCTGGTTCCATGCTATTTTTAATCAATAGATCATTATCATATGCTTTGATGGGTTCTTGTTTCTGTTTGTGTGCAGGTACTTCTCAAGTAGCTTAAGTATGAGAAGGAGAAACGGAATCAGTCAAGGGAGATAAGGAACAAGCGGAAGCTACAAATAGGTTCTCTGTTCTCTTATTTTATCTATTGTTTATAGGAAAAGTAGAGAATACTTTGTATTGTTGTTTCTAGATTGAGCTACTAGTCTAGAGGGTTAGGTGTTTGTCCAAGAACACTATATTTTCCCAAAACAAATTGGCGACTCCACTGGGGAGAGATCATCCATCTTAGTAGCTTATCAGCCTCTTAAGACACCTTGACATACTTTACTTGTTGTAATTCAACCTTTTGCACTGAATTTTGGTCAAAATTTGAGGTTAGATGACTCTTGAAGGCCTCACAGGAATCAACGCAGGCTAGCCTTAGAGACAGTGCTATGCAGCGCAGTTAGGCCTTCTTTGACCTGCGCTAATTAACCTTGGAATATTTTAATCAGAACAATTTGGCTCTCTTTTGCCTACGCTGATCAGTGCAAATGGGCCCTATTTGACCTACACTGATCAATTTTGAAATCATTGAAATCAGCGCAGGCTTTAGTGAGAGATAGTACACTGTAGCGCAGTTAGCCCCTCTTTGACCTGCGCTGATCAACCTTAGGTTAAATTCCCACCTTTGGTTTGAGTTTTTGCCAAAATTCTTCTGATTGCTTGCTTGCTGAATATCAATGATGTCTTATCTCTGAAAACAGTCTTTTCATCTCCTTAGACAACCCTACTTTGATTGGATTGATTAATGTTTCTTTAATGTTTTCTTTGTCATTATCAGTCTATAATCAAAGTTATTTTTTGGTCGATTGATCTTTGTTGAAAGAAAGTGTCATAAAGTCATCTTTTCCTTCAAAAATTGAATTGTCGTAAATTCTTCATTCATAAAAGATTGATTGACTGATATGTGCAAATGATTATTATTTTCGTCGAAAGCGTCGTAATTCCTCATTTATTTGAAATCGAAAGTGTCGTAAATTCTTCCTTTCCTTGAAAAGAAATTGTCGCAAAATCGTCATTTTTATGAAAAGAGATTTTTGATCGATTGTGCATATTTCCTTTTTGTTCATCATAACATTAAGGGATTTGAAAAGAAAAACTTGCATCGTTCATATTGTAGTTTGTGAATGCTTGAAAGGAATAGCTAGGGAAATTGCATTAGTTGTGCTCTTTGCTCTTTGTCAAAGACCTGATTGCTCTATCCCTACTAGCTAAGGATTTTCATTGTTAAATTGAATGGAAAGAATGCTTATCATATTAGTTGCATTTTAGGAATTGCAAACATACATCACGTGGTGAACCTTGAAAGGCAAATTCTAAAGAAGATCAACTTAAAATTTATTTGAATTTACCTAATGGAGCATTGTCACCTAACGAAAAACATTTAGAGGTCTAGGCTAGAGACGTGTTCTGGCATCGTAAAACAAAGTAGTTGTCACTAACTTGTCTGTAATACATCCCGAGTGTGATACCTCATTCCATGTACGTGAGTATATCATATCTTGTCCATGTACCTTCGGGTATATAGGGCAGTGTTACAGTACATAAAATATATGGGAATTTTCTCACTGTGCAGTTTTGCATTAGACAACGCTTATACAGATTGGGCCTCCATGTACTTTCGGGTATATATGGGAGGACAACACTAGGTTTCTATCCATCCTTAGGTAACTGAGTCAGCTGCCTTGTACACTGTGATACACCGAACACAACATTCGGGGAGATTGCCTGCCCGTACTTCTTGGTTCACCAGGAGGTATTCTGTAGTTCACAGTTACTTGGTAATCCTTTTGCCTAGATCATCCCTCTTTTGTTTTGTTATGTTATTTTGATTAAAATAAAATTAATTGACCGCAGATAACATCCTCCATGCTCACTCCTTAGTTGATCTTAGGTTGAAACATATGGCGACAAATCCGGATTCCACCGATCAAGGAATTCCTTTTGATGGGAATCCTAGTCCTTTTCCTCCTTTCAGAAATATTGGTGCTCCTTATATGGCTACATTGTCCCTTCTGGGATTTACCATTAGCTTGCTAGTATGGTTGTTTTCAACCTCCTTGGTTGAAAATGTCGTGATTTCTCTACAATCGAGTACACTTCCAACTGGATAAAATCAACCTCCACTTGATCCTAAAGTTGACCCTTTGCCTTATTCCTCATTTGTTTCTTCCTCCCCTTCTTCCTCTTCGCTTGGTGAAAGTATTGGTACTAGTAATCAGGTGGCTAAGAAGAAGAAGAAAGGGAAGAAGAAGAAGAAGAAGCAAATTCATCAAAGGGGCAACCAAGCAACCATTGCTTTGAATGCAACATCTGATGAGAAATCATCCATCAAGCCTCACAAAGTTCAATATCCATGCAAACTTTGTGCGGGAGACGATCTTCTTCGAAATTGTCCTGATATTCCTTAGATCTTAGAAGAATGGTCTTCTCGTTCACATCATCTTGTGTCATCAACTGCTGGAGATCATGCTGGTGAGACACCATCAACTAGTGGTAGTAAAGTTCATGGAAATAAGGGTAAAGTTAAGTTTCTTTGTAGGTTATGTGAAGGGAATCACCCCATTCACCTTTGTCCCTATCTAGATGAAGCCAAAAAAGTATTGGATAACCATCTTGCTTCATCGCAGCGACTTCCATCTGGTTACAAGAAACTCTCCCTTATTCCTTCACTAGTTGATGAATTGACAGACTCAAATCAACCGTCGGTCAAACCCACTCTCTCTGAAAGTGAATCCTTTGAGTCTATACCCAACCCAAATCAACAGGTCGAGGTAATAGCTAACCCGATTTCACCTTCAATAAATCGTAACTTTCCCGAAGAGAGTGAATATGATACCACTCAAGTTCTTTTTGTTTGTTCAGATTCTAATGAGCTTGGGGGCAGTCCTCCTGTTCCATCAAGATAGGAAGACAATCCTCCTGCTCTCATAACTAAAGGGGTTAATTCTCCCGTTTCTACGGTACCCCCTCCAAGTCGTCAAGTCACTTCCTTTGATTGGAATCGACTGGCAGGATTCTGCCTTCCTTCTTATGTGCCTTTCCAGATCATAGTACAAGTTTGTAATATGATTGTATCTGGCACTATTATAGATGAAGGTGCATCAGTGAGCATCCTTTCCTCAACTGCTTGGCAAGCGCTTGGTTCATTGCCGCTTGTGCCTATTACCCAGAATCTGTTGGGTTTTAACAGAGGAACCAGTCAACCATTAGGGATCCTCCCTCAGTTACCTATTACTTTGGGAGGAAAATCGTTTATTTGAACGTGATGGTAGTCCCAGGCCCTTTAGATTAAAATTTACTTCTAGGGCGCAACTATGTTTATGACATGGGAGCTATTGTTTCAACACTCTTTCGAATGATTTGTTTCCCGCATGAAGGCAGAATTGTCACCGTTGACTAGCTTTCATTTCCCGGTCCAAATATGGCTCCCAGTCAACCATCTTCCCTAAATGGTTATTTTGTACCAATGGTATCATCCCCGCCATGGGTTAATTATGTGGCAACACTCTCCTTCATGACCTCTTATGAGTTGTGATTGAAAGGAGTATGAGGATATTTATTTTAATGTGTCAAACTCATTAAAAATAGTTCCTGGTCTTGTGTCAACCTCGTTAAAAAATGAAACAAGGAGTATGAGGATAGTTCTTTTATTGTGTCAACCTCATTAAAAAATTAAACCAAGTATATGAGGATATTTCTTTTACTGTGTCAACCTCGTTAAAAAATGAAACAGGCCCATGAGGATAATTCCTAGTCTTGTGTCAACCTCGTTAAAAAATGAAATAAGGGTCTATGAGGATAGTTCCTTGTCTTGTGTCAACCTCATTAAAAAATGAAACCAAGGATATGAGGATAGTTCTTTTACTGTGTCAACCTCGTTAAAAAATGAAATAGGCCCATGAGGATAATTCCTGGTCTTGTGTCAACCTTGTTAAAAAATGAAACAAGGGTCTACGAGGACATTTCCTGGTCTTGTGTTAACCTCATTAAAAAATGAAACAAGGGTCCACGAGGATAGTCCTGGTCTTGTGTCAACCTCGTTAAAAAATGAAACCAAGGGTACGAGGATAGTTCTTGGTCTTGTGTCAACCTCGTTAAAAAATGAAACAAGGAATAGAGGACGGTTCTTTTACTATGTCAACCTCATTAAAAAATGAAACAATTCCCATGAGGATATTTCTTGGTCTTGTGTCAACCTCGTTAAAAAATGAAACAAGGAATTTGAG
This sequence comes from Pinus tabuliformis, assembly GCA_031772625.1. Taxonomy (NCBI): domain Eukaryota; kingdom Viridiplantae; phylum Streptophyta; class Pinopsida; order Pinales; family Pinaceae; genus Pinus; species Pinus tabuliformis. The sequence continues at coordinate 1,320,338,185 of CM062807.1, forward strand.
CATAGTTCCTTGTCTTGTGTCAAGCTCATTAAAAAAATGAAACAAGGAATCTGAGCATAGTTCCTTGTCTTGTGTCAAGCTCATTAAAAAATGAAAAAAGGTCCCCTGGAGAAAAGTTCCAAGTCGAGTCTTTGAGTAGATCTCATAAAATCCCAGTCGAGTCTTTCACTTGATCTCGTAAGTGAACCTTCATTCCATCTACCTCATAGCCATGAGTAGTCTACTTAGGTAAATGTAATGAAGCTTGGGGAGCATGAACCTAGTGGTAAAATTAAGTTTTTCTGTAGGTTATGTGAAGGGAATCACCCCATTCACCTTTGTCCCTATCTGGACGAAGCCAAAAAGGTGTTGGATAACCATCCTACTTCACCACAGCGACTTCCATCTGGTTACAGGAGACTCTCCCTTTCATCATGCTGGGGGCATGTAAACCAATCTCAAGCATAGCTTTTCATTTTAAGATTGTGTAAAAATGAAACTGAATCCAAGCATAGTTTTTTGTTTCAAGCTTGTGTAAACATGAAACTAAACCCAAGCATAGTTATCTATGGTTCAAGCTTGTGTAAAAATGAACCCATTTTCATTTTAACCCTTGTTATTTCCATTCTATCAGCCTCTTTCATCAGATGATCCTTGGTTGTTTTAATCCCATCACCACCATCCCTTTGGTCGATCATACACTTTCACTTGGTTGTTTTACTATTTTTGAGGAATAGTTGCAATGAGTGGTCTTATTAGCCAGCCTCTTCACGTAAATCATCATGTTTTGAGAATTTCCAACATCACCGGAACCAATTGCTATCTTAGACACCACTCGTTCCTCAAAATGGAGTCCTCTTTAAGCTCTTTTCATGCTCTCTAAAAATGAAAAGATTGTCGAGCGCTTGTCTTTTCCAGCTCGTTAAAGGATTGGAAATGATATCTCTCTTGTATTATTTTACGCTTTTTCAAACTTGAGAGATTATTTTACAAAAAAGGACTTGTGGAGTTTCCTTTTCGTCCCTTTTCAAACTCTCCAATTTCGTTAGAAACATCAAACAACGACAAACTTGTCCATCGAGACAAGGTCGAGTTTCACCTTCGCTAGACTCGTTAAAGAATCAAATAGCGATGGATTCACCTGAAGGGTGAAATTATACAACAAGCATATGTTATCCTCCTCAAGCTTGATAAAAAATAAAGAGGTACTGGTCAACAATGACTGGGGAAAATGGAAAAAGCTGAGAAAAATTTATGGTAGCAAGTCGCTCTTGAACATGATACTTTCACCTCATCATCATGACTATGTGGGTTGGGTCATTCAGCTTGATGGTTATCACACTGTTGGTCTATCATACCATCAATTGCTTTGTTTTGGGTCAATGCTACCAATTCATCTTAGTGTCACCAACATGTTCAATAGAAGTCATTCAGTTCAAACTCATTCTTTGCAATACCGTAAACCTTCATTTTCATGACCACCATTCCTGAACCTTTTGTCGTCAGTCGATTTTTCATCTCCAAAATCATTTACCTTGTTTCGTGTCGTATATGTGGGATACATCAAGGCCCTCCTGCAATGAGTCGCTTCTTGTCAACATCAGCACATCATCCAAGAAGTTGACTTAGAAACACCCCTTCAGTACCTTGAAGCTTGCATACATCAATGGCAGGTTTCTCGCTTCTAGCGATAGGTTGACATCACTAGCCTTCGACTGAAAGACTTTGTATGGTGTTTGACATCAAATCATTTATTCACACCATGCGAAATGTACTGTAGTACCTTGAGGGTCATTACCATTATCGGTGATTCCTCTCGCGTCCGTTAACGACTTACATCATTGGCTGGTAATCAGATGATGTCTTTCCATGTTCGACTTCAAAACATCTATTCACATGGTTAGACTTGTACTTGAGCAAAAGGTTGAACGAGATTGAAGACCCCAGATCTAGTTTCATCCATCTGGGCTGTGATATTTTCAGGAGTACTAAATCAAATGTACAATGGCCTTACATTCATGGTCAACAATTCATGGGTCTATATCTGTAGATGACTATATTTGTACATGTAATGAAAGTTTATGTGCTGAGCATGGGTATGCCTTCCCTCAGCAAGTTCATGAGAAAAATCAAATTATCATGATATATGTATTGTAATTGATGTAGGTCACCTTCCGTTTCAAAACCTCCTCTCCTCATGATAAAGCATTTCACTCGACATCTATATTTTCGACTTCATGCTTTAGGGGAAATTGTTACAGATCCATTTGGGCACATCAACCCCAACTTATAGATCGATGCTATTAGGGCCCATCAACCCCTAATGCAGTTGTTACATGCCCTAAAGAATTTGAACATCAGAATGCCTCACTTCCCAAGAAGTTCCATCACTGAAAACATCCAAAAATTGCCTCTAAGAAGATCAACACAGGTAGGCCTTCATTAGGGTGCGCTGCAATGCAAACCATACACTGTCAGGGTGCTATGCAATGCACTTGGTCCCTCTTTGGCCTGCGCTGGGCAAATTTGAGTGAATTTCCGTGAGGGTTTGAAGATTCCTTATCCATTGGAAGCCTCTAGAAGTTTCTCAAGGCTAACCACTCCTTTGAGTTCGCATTTGGATGAGGAAGGGAGTTAAGGAACATCAATCCCCTATCCCTTCTTCCATGGAACTGATTTCTAAATTTAGAAAGGCATTCATTATCACCATTGATGGCATAACCTCCTTCATTCACCTATAAAAAGACCACTCATCTAAGTGATCTGGAGGCTGAAGATTGTAGAGAGATGTTGTTGGTATGAGTTTTGAGCTGATTGCAAGTATTGTAATGATGTCAAAGTGTCTTGCTTGTTGTGTGGAGAGGATGGGATTGAACTGGAGGAATGGTGTTGAATCAGACAAATTGGGTTGTAATCCTTCCTTTTACTAATAAAGTATTCAATTTTTTTCCCATATGCTTGTATTATCTTTTGATGCTTTCATATGCTTATCATGTATCTGATTCCATGCTATTTTTAATCAATAGATCATTATCATATTCTTTGATGGATTCTTCTTTCTGTCTATATGCAGGTACTTTTCAAGCAGCTTAAGTACGGGAAGGAGCAACGTAATCGGTCAAGGGAGATAAGGAACAAGTGGAAACTGCAAATAGGTTCTCTGTTCTCTTATTTTATCTATTGTTTATAGGAAAAGTAGAGAATACTTTGTACTGTTATTTCTAAATTGAGCTACTAGTCTAGAGGGTTAACCATTTGTCCAAGAACACTAAATTTTCCCAAAATAGTGGTTGTAACTGCTACAACAGACCTATAGAATGGTTAAGTGGTAAACAAAACATAAAATAAACTAATTGTCAATCCATTCAACAAAAGTCCAATACACTATGATTAAATATATACATATTATTAATTAAAATAAATAACAATTTATTTAATAAAGTGACATGCAATGTGCCATTTTATTTAATAAAAGAACATGGAATGTGCCAATAGGAAAACCCACCCGCATTACACGTGCATGAAGCAAACAGAACCCACCCGCATGGATTACACTTGCATGCCCACTAAAGCCAAGGATATGGATCAACTAGTTCCAGGTGAATAGTTGATCCAAGATATTTTGTTTATAGGTGTATTAAAGAATTACATGGATAAATCGCATCTTAATCATAAAAATTTAATGTGCACATGAAAGAAGAGGAGAAACACATAAAAGCATGAAAAGAAGATGAGAGACTTGATAACGGAGTTCGTCCAATTTGGACTACGTCTCCGGGCCCTTCTTGATCAATAGGGAGGCCTTCATTCATTAAGTGGCATGAGAAAGAAGAAGTACAATCAACATTTACAAAAGGAGTCTTATACCTCCAATCTAGAAAATGGCCAAAAAAATGGAGAGCTCTATTGCAGAAACTAGCATCACCATTGAGTTCCTGTCGCTGAGAGGTGCAAAATCGATAAAAACTTGCCCAATTCTGACACTGGACCAAAACTGAACCCTTGGAAAATGTGCTCAGGCAAGGTTCCGCCCTCTATCATAGGCTTGCTCACGGTTCTGCCACCTCTGTCTCAAAAAATGTGCCGTGGTCCCCCCCGGATGTACTGTGTAGAAAATCTTATATTAAAAAATGTCGGCGGATCTCCCAATGGTGTCCATTGGCATATTGGTTAAAAACGTGCGGGGGATCAAATCCCGCCCCTCCCATTTTAACACAATAATATTTCCATTATTTATTTTTGGCAGTGGGTCTGCTGGTCTAGTGGGCCGCTCCCCCCATATCTTCCAGTTATTTGTGTTAATGGGATGGCGTGGAGGGGAGGGGCGAGGTTGATAACCCTGCCCCCAATACTTTTAAAACATATATGGTTACAGTGGGTACCGGGGGCGGCGTGGTCATGGTTGCCCGCCCCATATTTAATATGTTTGTTTCATGGTGGTTTCGAGGGTGGCGGGGTCATGGCTGCCCGCCATTATTTTAATATTATTTTGTTATTGCTATCACCGGGGTGATGGGGTTCATGGCCTGTCGCTATATTTTTTTAAACTTTTATAACCCTCTTTAGAAATTTTCTAGAACCTTAGGGGATATTATGCAAATTAAAAGACCCACAATTTCGCCCAGAAAACTGGCCTTATTTCGGTGCCGGATTTTTGCCAAATTGCGCCCTTCTTAAACCTGCCACATGGGTAAGTCAACCCTAAACTTTGGTTGCTTCTATCTTTCTCATACAGACTTGGATTGGAGTGTCATTCACACCGTTGGAATCAGGGCGACGAGCACTTCGATCAAGTGTCAAGTTCATCAACTTTTTGTCACTTTGAATTTTGATCCTTTTTCATGCCACTGGTGTCTGGGGATCCACCTGGATCAATCCTCCCCATTGAGGAGCTTTTGGACCGCCAAAAGATTTCTCAGTCAATTGGCAAGTGAGGAAATTTTTCCCTCACCTTTTCCTTTTCTAACCATTTTTCCTTGCTAGGCTGCATCCCTTTGAAACCAACTCAAAGGTACTCCACATCTCCTCATTGTGAAGTCCTAGTTCTTCTGTCAAGGATGATATCTTTAGGCAACTCATCGAGATAATCTGGTGCAAAGGCATCAACTGTAGGAACTGATCCTACCTCTTCGGTGTCCATAATCAATGGTGGCTCATAAAGCTTTAAGTTTTCCACATTCACTAAGGAGTACATTTGCATATATGTCAACAAATCAAGATGAAAGGCATTGTCTCCAATCTTCTCCAAGATGGTAAATGGACCATATCGGATTGGTTGAAATTTCTTCCCTTCTCCCTTGATTTTGTCCTTGCTGATATGGAACCACACTTTGTCTCCCACTTGAAATTGATGTTTGACTAGATGTTTGTCATGTTGATCCTTGTACCGGGCTTGAATTTTCTCCAACTGCTCCTGTACTACTTGGTGAATCAACTGGATCCGCTGAATGAACTGCTACGCTTTGTCCCTATCACCACGTCTACTGGAGTCATCTTCCCTTCCAAAGACCATATCAAAAGGATCTTTGGGAAGGTAGCCAAAACATGTCTCAAATGGTGAACGATGCGTAGATGAGTGCACTACTCGGTTGTAGGAATGTTGCACATATGGAAGATGCTCATCCCACAACTTAGGATGTTTTCCACAATAGCCTTGCAACAAGTATACAACGGTGTGGTTGACAACCTCTGTCCGTCCGTCGATCTATGGATGAAATGCCTTGCTTCTTTTCAACTTGGTGTCCATCATCTTCCACAAGTTGGTCCAAAACTCTCTGAGAAACAGAGAGTCTTGATCTGACACAATCGATGTGGGCAACCCAAAATGGACCCAAACATGCTGAAAGAAAATATAAGCAGCCTGCTCTACAGTGATCTTCTTTTTACAAGGCATTAAATACACATATTACTAAAATGGTCAATGAAGACATACAAATAGTCGTGACCTTTTCTAGACAAAGGCAAACCTCCTACAAAATCCATCAACACACTTTCCCATGGATGACTTAGAATAGGGAGTGGTGTGTGGAGCCTGAGTTTTATATTAGAGGGCTTTGAAACAGAACACATCACACATCCCTTTACATAGCAAGTCACAATGTTCTTCATATGAGGCCAAAATCAAAATCTTTGTACATGACACAAAGTTTTTTCAACCCCAAAATGACTAGACATAAAGGAGGTGTGCACCTCCCGAATTACATGTACCCTTTCTCCTATGGGTATGCACAATTTACCAAGGTGATACAATAGTTTCCCTTGCAAGTGATAGCTGTCCACTTGTGAACCATGGGTTAGTTTTGCATAAATATCCTTAAAGTCATCATCGTTAACATATTGTTCAGCATAACTTTCAAAAGATAATGAAGCATTATGCAAAATAAGAGAAGCAAAAATAGGAGGGTGAGATAGAATATTATCCACTTTGTTGCTAGTGACCTTCTTATACTTTATTACCAGATGAAATTGTTGTAGAAAACCCATCCACCTAAAATGACGAGTTTGCTGCAACATGGTTTATGACTGAAGATACTGCAAGGGCTGATGATCTGTATGGATGATGGTCTCCTTGCCAATCAAGTAGTGTTTCCACTTTTTCACACTCTGGACCAAGGCATATAACTCCTTGTCATAAGTGGGATAGTTTATCACAGCCTGCGAGAATTTCTTCGAATGGTAACATATCAGTTTCTTTTGCTGCATCAGTACAGCTCCCATGGCATATCTGCTGGCATCTATCTTGATCTCGAATGGTTGTTGGAGATCTGGTAAGGCCAAGACCGATGCGGTGCTGATCTTTTCTTTCAACGCTTCAAAGGACTTCTGCTGCTTTCCTCCCCATTGAAAGACTTGATTTACACTTTTCAGTGTGTGTAGAGGTGTTGCAGTAATAGAGAAATTGGCAATAAATCTCCTCCAATATTGTACTGCACCCAAAAAGCTGCGAACCTTGGTTACACTAGTAGTCTTAGGCCAATTTTCAATTGCTTCAACTTTAGAAGGATCAATTTTTAACTGATCATGACCAACAATATGACCTAGGTAAACCAAAGAGGTTTTCTCAAACTCACACTTTCACAATTTTACATAGATTTTTTCTTTTTTCAATACATCAAGCACTTTCTTTACATGACATACATGTTCATTCCAATTTCTACTAAAGAAAAGAATATCATATAGATATACAAGAACAAATTCATCAATGAAAGGCCTAAAGAGATCATTCATGATCTTCATGAATGTGGCTGGAGCATTGAAAAGTTTGAATGACATCACCATCCATTCGAAAAACCCCTGTTTGGTCTTGAAGGCGGTTTTCCACACATCCTTCTCTGCAATTCGAACCTAGTGATAACCACTATGCAAATCCAATTTGGTGAAATAGATAGAATTCTTTAATTGATCTAGTAAATCATCAATGCGTGGGAGAGGGTAATGATTTTTCACTGTGATTTTTTTTAGTGCCTGGTGTTGTCGCACGGATTGGCACGACAACGCTCAGACCGGGGCTGTCACTCTGATCCCCGATCCCTCCGTTTAAGCCTGTCTCCCGCGGCTAACGGGGGTAGTCCCTGTGAGATGATGAGACCAACTGTCGACCAGTTGGTTGGGAGACACGAGATACGATATAAAAAGCACTCGATGGATTTGATTAATTTAGCAGACCAGTGCCTTAAGAGATTGTGGTTAAAACGATTACTTGTTAAATGATATAAAAATATGGACCATGAAAAGCAATCATCTATCATCAGCTAAATCACAATGCTCTTAGAATGACGAAAACGATATCCAGCGATTAAGAATTTTCACAAATGAATGCTTTAAACCACCACGAATCATAAACCATTAACCAGATATCAATTTCGCATCTCGACTTGAAAATTTAGATCTCAGCATGAAAGATATAACATGATAGCTCCCGAAAATGACTGAAATCCGACAAAACAGAGAATTTTCAAAAAAAAATTATATTTTTCAAGATTTTTAAAAGAGAACAAAATTTTAAAACTAAATCTAAACTAAAACCCTAAATTTTATTATTTTTTTTTTTTTTAGTTTTTAATTTTTTGATTTTTTATAACAAAATTTAAAATTATTTTAAAATCTAAATAAAACAAAAATAAAATCAAAATCTAACTAAAACTAAGCCTAAACAAATCTTTTTTTTTTTTTTTTATATGATAAAAATCTAAAAAGGGAAAAAATCTAAAAAAAAAACTAAACTAAAATTAAATAAATCTTTTTTATATTTTTTTATCATAAAACCAAAACAAAAATTTTAAATCTAAAAATAAAAACTAAAAAGAAATAAATTAAAGTCTAAATATACAAATTTAAACCTAAAGCTAAACTACGCTAACTCTACTTTAAAAAACCTATAATCTAAAACATAAGATATAAAACGAACTAAATACTAAAATCTATTTAAATTATAAACAAAACTATGCACAAATTTTAAACTAACCTAAAAATCAAAATAAAATCTAAATGCCGAAAAAAATCCACGTTAGACTTAAATATAAAGACTAAATAGAAATCTAATTTAAATATAAAAACTATATAGATTTTAAACCTAATCGAAACATACCCTATTAACGTGAAATAATAAATAAAAGAAATAAAAATCAAAACGCAACCATTTGAATCGAAAAATCGAACACAGCCATGTCTGAAACTAAAATGAAATCAAAAATCCTACGGAAACCTAAACGTAACCACGCATTTACCATGAGAAAAAAAAAGAAAAACGATTTTACGCTACAGTGAAATGAGAAACGTACCTACGCATATACCTGGTTCCACGATTTGGCGGCGGTAATGAGTCTTCGCAGGTTATTTTGACGGCGTGGAAGCGGTCTTCTGGTCCGGAAACGAAACTGACGGATTGCCCCTGCTGCCGGCGGAAATCATTCAGAGATTTGTTAATGGACGAATTGTACTGTTTGCGAGGTCGACAAAACAGTCCACCGTAACTTCTTTCTGATGCCCACGCTGAAGATTTTCAATAAATATGCAGAAAAAAGCTATACTTGCAGATGGACAGCGTGTTTAGGTCGATCCTTTTGAAGCTGAAATAATGCAATGATAATCCACCGCGTATAATCAAGGACCTGCCAACTGTTATTCCTACGTAAGATGCCCACAACGATAGATTTAATGCTTAAACTCCAGATCCGCAGGTTTTGCAGACGGCTTGATGCCCAGTATTACATCGATCCGACAGCTGATGAACTGAAACCTCAAAAATTCCTCAAATACTAGCACCTGCAGAAAAAGGAAAACCCTAACAAAATCTGTATAAGGCAAAAATTTTGAAACCCTAAGACAGAAAAATTAATGTACAGATTTGGCCCCTTAACAGCGAGATTCGGCAATAAGCACGGAAAATATTTAAAGAACAGAAATTTCAGATTTTCACTATGAAGAACTTCAGAAAATCTCTCATGTAAACTTAGAAAAATAAAACGAATGATAGACCCAGGATCAAATCCAACTGGGCTCAGCAAAAAATGCTTGCGGGAGTTGGCTGGTTCAGCCGAGAACTTCCCCTAACTCCCACAATTTCCTTCTGAAAGGGTTTTCTGCACATCTCATAAACAACCATCAGTAAAGAGGGCAAAAATGCTGCTAGATCTCAGGAAGTAATGGAGATACCTGCCATTACTTCAGAAACCCTAACAACACCCAAACCCTAGCAAGTGGACAAGATACCTGTGCCCGCACTACTCTACAAAAAGCTATTATTAATGGCCGAAAAGAAAATATGCAGAAAATTTAAACAATCTCACAACATTTCAAGAGAGTAACACCAGCAAGATATGGACCCCAAAGTCTTCTTTTATTAACCAGAAATAGATTTACAAGCGAGCTTCTTCAGTACAAGACTCACAGATCCAATTATCTGAAATGACCACCTAAGACCCTATATAAAGGAAATGATCCCAACGGCTAGTTCGAATGATCCATGTAGAAATGATCTCGATCGTTGATGGGGATCAAGACATCTCTTGATCTCATCCGTTGATTTATTCACTTAATTTTTTATTATTATTTTTTAAAATTTTTTATTATTTATTATTTTATTATTATTTTTTAAATTTTTAAATTTTTTATTATTTTTTATTTATTTCATTTTTTAAATTTTTAAATTTCTTAGTTTTTATTTATTTTATTATTTTATTTCATTTTTTAAATGGATCATCGAACTAAGCCTTTGGAAACATCACCTAGGACCTAGGACTTAGGACTCACGAGGGGATTTAAAACATTTTCAACCCTCAAGACACATTTCATGATGACTTTTTACAATTTACATCTCAAGGGGACAAACCCACTTAATACAGACCCTCACAAAACACCCAGTTCTGCGACACAACTATAATCTAGCAGATTAACACACTAGGATTCTCCTAAAGTTCTAATGACAAAATCCATCCCGGCTTTGGGGTCAGGTTTGAAGGAAAACTCTGCCGATCCATGGATCGGTGAGACGAAAAACCTTCCGGGACATAGATTATCATAGAAAGTTAGGTCCACCTAGGCAATTTTACATACATGACTCTGATCTGCTTAGATTATTTACAATTCATACATGCAGACTGGGTTTACAATTGAAATGATCAAGCTGCTGATGACTGTAGGCTGGCACGGACACGTCGTTCAGGTGCTACCCCTTTCTGCCAACAAAAGAGGGTGTATTGCATGGGAAGTTGACCAGTAGTGGTCAACATCTGGCTCTACTTGGGGACACGTTGCTGCTTGCAGGAATGTGAGAATCCAGAATATGCATCCATACAACACAAAAATAAGTAGCGTCCATCCAAAATCATCATATACATTAAGCACAATAAAGATAAAAGCTCTTCATTTATTAACTATCTAAAGCAAAAACGAAAATGCGGAAAAAACAAGTAGGGTTAGAAATACGATACAAAGGATGCCCTACGGCATCAGATGTGTTCAATATAGTGCATACTGAGCATTTGCCTGCTTTCAGGCAAATCTGTCGGCTGCTTGTCGGATGTGCCATGTCCAATTTTGCATATGGTAGGACTTTTTCCTATCCGAAAATCAAGCTGCTTGCGGCCGTCTGATGAGTCAAATCTTCTTCTTATTTTCTTTCTCTTACGCTTTCTCTTTCTGGTAGGTTGAATTACTGATGACCTGGAACTTTCTGTTTCAAAACCATCAGATGAATTATGCGTGATATGTCTTTCTTTATCCTGCATCTGGTCTTTATCATTCTTAAGTCTATCCGGATCACCTTCAACTAACCATCTTTCAATCGAATCAATAACCTCCTCATAATAATATGAATCTTGTTGTAGCAAATGAGAAGACTCCTAATCTGTTGATGTTTGTTGGTTTCTCTTGTCCTCTGCCAGTTGCTGAAACCTTTGAACTTGTATTTTAATGGCATCCATCTGACTAGAGTGTTCAACCTTTGTAGCTCTGATTTGTCTGACATGGTGTTCTTGCATATCTTTTATTACTTTAACATTTTCTTCCTTTATGTTCATCAAGCAATGCTGTATGGAATTTATTTCTTCTTTGTGATTCGCTTGCATGTCAGCCAACTGATTATTATGATCGAACGTCATGATAGTCATTTCCTCTTCCATAGTTAATAACTTGTTTTGCATAGAGTCAATTTCTCTATCATGATCAACTTTCATGGTCACCATATTTTCCTCTAAGATTGACATCTTGCTATGCATGTTTCCAATTTCTGTTTCATATTTAGTTTTCATGGCCTCAATTTCTTTAGCATGCTGATTTTGCGTGACCTTAATCTCCCTATTACGTTTTTCTAGGTGGGTGCATAAAGTTTTCACATCATTGACATAATTAGTTTGATTGATTTCCATATTTCTCACCAGCATCATTAGATCTCGTAAAATTTGTTTTTGCTCTTCCCTTTCATTGTCATTTGTCCCTGATTTTTCACTATCATGAACCTGATCTGCAATATTTTCGGTGGATGACACATTCTGACATGATGAATCGTCTTGGGATCTTTCAGCTAGACCTCTTATCAAATTATTTTCATTCTGTTGCACAATTTTGGAAGAAGAAGGCAAGCTGTTTGGATAACCATATCTATCTTCAAAAGCATTGATAATATCAACCAAAGAAGTGAAAGAATCCTTAGGAAAATTGTTAAACCAATTCAAAGCATCATCTTCTAAAGAAAGGACAAATAGACGCATTTTGATATCATCATGATGAAACTGAGGGGGTCTGCAATATATGATCATGATGCGAATAAACAAGTCTAGATGCCTTTTAGCAGCGATTGGATCACCATCTGAAAAAATAGGTAATTCAGGAATGGCCTCCTCCGGAAAATCATGGAGACGGTGAGTAAAACGACATGGTTTAAATGAATAATCCATGATGAACAATAAGGGATCAGATGGATGATAGAACTAGCTCTTTGCTCAAGAAAATCAAGAGATGAAAGAAGTGGAGTCGCCACTTGAACAATAAAACTGATTCTAAGATCCAAGAAGTAATCAACAAGCAGATATGCAGGAGGCTTCTTGTCTGGGAAAAATAAGAAAATGGAGTCGCCACCCAAACAAGAAACAAACACAAGAGATGTTGCTGATATGGGATGAAAAGATGCCAAAAATATTGAATCTGCCAGCTCAAATGAGGGACGAGAAAGATGAGAAGATGAATGAAAAGTCGTTAAAACACCGAGAAAAAGATTTCTTTGGCAACGGCGCCAAAAAATGTTGGCGTTGCCGGGTCAGATGAAAAGATAAGAAATGAGAAAAATGATTTGTCGTTTGAAACACCGAGAAAAAGTATCCCCGGCAACGGCGCCAAAAAATGTTGTCATTGCTGGCTCAAACGAATGATAGACAGATGAACGATGAATGATGAATGATGAAAAGATGATTGAAATGCCGAGAAAACAATGTCCCCGGCAACGGCGCCAAAAAATGTTGTCGCACGGATTGGCACGACAACGCTCAGACCGGGGGCTGTCACTCTGATCCCCGATCCCTCCGTTTAACCCTGTCTCCCGCGGCTAAGGGGGGTAGTCCCTGTGAGATGATGAGACCAACTGTCGACCAGTTGGTTGGGAGACACGAGATACGATATAAAAAGCACTCGATGGATTTGATTAATTTAGCAGACCAGTGCCTTAAGAGATTGTGGTTAAAACGATTACTTGTTAAATGATATAAAAATATGGACCATGAAAAGCAATCATCTATCATCAGCTAAATCACAATGCTCCTAGAATGACGAAAACGATATCCAGCGATTAAGAATTTTCAAAAATGAATGCTTTAAACCACCACGAATCATAAACCATTAACCAGATATCAATTTCGCATCTCGACTTGAAAATTTAGATCTCAGCATGAAAGATATAACATGATAGCTCCCGAAAATGACTGAAATCCGACAAAACAGAGAATTTTCAAATTTTTTTTATATTTTTCAAGATTTTTAAAAGAGAACGAAATTTTAAAACTAAATCTAAACTAAAACCCTAATTTTTTTATTTTTTTTTAGTTTTTAATTTTTTGATTTTTTATAACAAAATTTAAAATTATTTTAAAATCTAAATAAAACAAAAATAAAATCAAAATCTAACTAAAACTAAGCCTAAACAAATCTCTTTTTATTTTTATTTTTTATATGATAAAAATCTAAAAAGGGGAAAAATCTAAAAAAAAAACTAAACTAAAATTAAATAAATCTTTTTTATATTTTTTTATCATAAAACCAAAACAAAAATTTTAAATCTAAAAATAAAAAACTAAAAAGAAATAAATTAAAGTCTAAATATACAAATTTAAACCTAAAGCTAAACTACGCTAACTCTACTTTAAAAAACCTATAATCTAAAACATAAGATATAAAACGAACTAAATACTAAAATCTATTTAAATTATAAACAAAACTATGCAAAAATTTTAAACTAACCTAAAAATCAAAATAAAATCTAAATGACAAAAAAAATCCACGTTAGACTTAAATCTAAAGACTAAATAGAAATCTAATTTAAATATAAAAACTATACAGATTTTAAACCTAATCGAAACATACCCTATTAACATGAAATAATAAATAAAAGAAATAAAAATCAAAATGCAGCCATTTGAATCGAAAAATCGAACACAGCCATGTCTGAAACTAAAATGAAATCAAAAATCCTACGGAAACCTAAACGTAACCACGCATTTACCATGAGAAAAAAAAAGAAAAACGATTTTACGCTACAGTGAAATGAGAAACGTACCTACGCATATACCTGGTTCCACGATTTGGCGGCGGTAATGAGTCTTTGCAGGTTATTTTGACGGCGTGGAAGCAGTCTTCTGGTCTGGAAACGAAACTGACGGATTGCCCCTGCTGCCGGCGGAAATCATTCAGAGATTTGTTAATGGACGAATTGTACTGTTTGCGAGGTCGACAGAACAGTCCACCGTAACTTCTTTCTGTTGCCCACGTTGAAGATTTTCAATAAATATGCAGAAAAAAGCTATACTTGCAGATGGACAACGTGTTTAGGTCGATCCTTTTGAAGCTGAAATAATGCAATGATAATCCACCGCGTATAATCAAGGACCTGCCAACTGTTATTCCTACGTAATATGCCCACAACGATAGATTTAATGCTTAAACTCCAGATCCGCAGGTTTTGCAGACGGCTTGGTGCCCAGTATTACATCGATCCGACAGCTGATGAACTGAAACCTCAAAAATTCATCAAATACCAGCACCTGCAGAAAAAGGAAAACCCTAACAAAATTTGTATAAGGCAAAAATTTTGAAACCCTAGGGCAGAAAAATTAATGTACAGATTTGGCCCCTTAACAGCTAGATTCGGCAATAAGCACGGAAAATATTTAAAGAACAGAAATTTCAGATTTTCACTGTGAAGAACTTCAGAAAATCTCTCATGTAAACTTAGAAAAATAAACCGAATGATAGATCTAGGATCAAATCCAACTGGGCTCAGCAAAAAATGCTTGCGGGAGTTGGCTGGTTCAGCCGAGAACTTCCCCTAACTCCCACAATTTCCTTCTGAAAGGGTTTTCTGCACAGCTCAGAAACAACCATCAGTAAAGAGGGAAAAAATGCTGCTAGATCTCAGGAAGTAATGGAGATACCTACCATTACTTCAGAAACCCTAACAACACCCAAATCCTAGCAAGTGGACAAGATACCTGTGCCCGCACTACTCTACAAAAAGCTATTATTAATGGCCGAAAAGAAAATATGCAGAAAATTTAAACAATCTCATAGCATTTCAAGAGAGTAACACTAGCAAGATATGGACCCCAAAGTCTTCTTTTATTAACCAGAAATAGATTTACAAGAGAGCTTCTTCAGTACAAGACTCACAGATCCAATTATCTGAAATGACCACCTAAGACCCTATATAAAGGAAATGATCCCAACGGCTAGTTCGAATGATCCATGTAGAAATGATCTCGACCGTTGATCGGGATCAAGACATCTCTTGATCTCATCCGTCGATTTATTCACTTAATTTTTTATTATTATTTTTTAAAATTTTTTTTACAATTTTTTATTATTTTTTATTTTATTATTATTTTTTAAATTTTTTATTATTTTTTATTTATTTCATTTTTAAAATTTTTAAATTTCTTAGTTTTTATTTATTTTATTATTTTATTTCATTTTTTAAATGGATCATCGAACTAAGCCTTTGGAAACATCACCTAGGACCTAGGACTTAGGACTCACGAGGGGATTTAAAACATTTTCAACCCTCAAGACACATTTCATGATGACTTTTTACAATTTACATCTCAAGGGGACAAACCCACTTAATACAGACCCTCACAAAACACCCAGTTCTGCGACACAACTATAATCTAGCAGATTAACACACTAGGATTCTCCTAAAGTTCTAATGACAAAATCCATCCCGGCTTTGGGGTCAGGTTTGAAGGAAAACTCTGCTGATCCATGGATCGGTGAGACGAAAATCCTTCCGGGACATAGATTATCATAGAAAGTTAGGTCCACCTAGGCAATTTTACATACATGACTCTGATCTGCTTAGATTATTTACAATTCATACATGCAGATTGGGTTTACAATTGAAATGA
This sequence comes from Pinus tabuliformis, assembly GCA_031772625.1. Taxonomy (NCBI): domain Eukaryota; kingdom Viridiplantae; phylum Streptophyta; class Pinopsida; order Pinales; family Pinaceae; genus Pinus; species Pinus tabuliformis. The sequence continues at coordinate 1,320,354,270 of CM062807.1, forward strand.
TCAAGCTGTTGATGACTGTAGGCTGGCACGGACACGTCGTTCAGGTGCTACCCCTTTTTGCCAAGAAAAGAGGGTGTACTGCATGGGAAGTTGACCAGTAGTGGTCAACACCTGGTAATCCATGCACATCCTCCATGTTCCATATTTATTCAGCACTAAGACAATAGGTGAGCCGCACGGAGAAGTGCTAGGTCTGATGACCCCTTGGTTCAATAGTTCCTGCACTTGATTTTTGATCTCCTCCATCTCAATAGTCGACATCTTGTACATGCCAATGTTTGGTAAAGGAGCATCATGCTGCAAATGGATCTCATGTTGGATTTCCCTATTCGTAGGTAATCCCCTTGGTTCCTGAATGATCCGAGTTGACTCAACTCCCGGATTTAACCAATATCTTTTGCTTTCATGATGTGATTAGAATTGCATTTAAAATAGCATAATTGAACACATGTGCATGCTATAAAGAAGAAGAACATGACAAGAATCAACAACATAAAACACAAGACATTGATAACAGAGTTCGTCTAAGAGGGACTACATCTCCGGGGCCTGGTGTCAATATGGTGTATGCCGCTACATTAAGTGTTGTCAATAGTGATGATGTACATAGGTGGTGACGTCGCTATCATACAAGGAAAATTCCCTCATACAGGAATGACTCCATGAAATGTTCCGCTACAGGAACTCTCAGTCAAAAAGGACTCCTATCAGTATGACATAAATTCATGCATGATGATAATGAGCATCCTGCCAACATGGCATCAAAGGGATCTCAATGCAAACATACATGGCGACACATGAGTATCCTGTCAACATGACGACAAAGGGATCTCAAACAAAACATGATGAATCATGACAACAAGTACATCCCACAGATGATTCCGCATCACATCAAGCAGGAATCATGAAACAAGTAAGAAAACAAGATCCCACATCAAACATCAAACAGGGATCTATGCAGCACAATGCATCTCATAGCAAAAAGAAGTACATGAACACACTGCATATACCTCACATCCTGGGGTCATCTGAAGAAAAGGATGTCAAATTGTTGAAGCTGGCCGTACCATCAATCTCGTGGCATCGAATCTCATGGAATGACTGCTCGCATGTTGAATGCTAACACCTTCACTCCAATTTGAAAATTGGTCGAACAATGAAATGATCAAATGGAAAATCTGAATCCATCATCAAATTTGTGGCATCGAATAGGATACAATCGACTGTCAAATTTACGAATTCTGAGAAAGTGAAAATCTGGGGCTTATCTTTTAGATTCCCCCTATATTTCTCAAAGACTCCCTCCTTTGGGACCTCTGAAGATTTGTCTTTCACATGAAAATTCTGACTACGCGATTAGGTTCATGTCGCTGAGAGGTGCAGGATCAACATAAAGTTTGTCCAATTTGGACACTGGCAAAATTTCGCCCTCTTGGAAATTTGGCTCAATCATGGTTCCACTTGTGCTTTTTCCAGAATCATGGTTCCACCTGCAAAACAATTTAAAAAAATTCACCTCGATTTTCGTGCTCTCCTTGGACTCCGTTCCGCTCTGCATAACAAGGTTCCATTCCTCCATTTGGCACTTCCGTTCTCCCCCTCCTCGTTGTGGAAATTAACTGAGCTTAAGTATTTTACATTGGGCGGATAAACCAAGGAATAGGCCATTGGCCTAATGGTAAAAATTAGGAATTAAAAGCATGGGGTTGGGGGATCAAATATAGCCCATGCTAAACCTGGTGCGTTACCCATAACTGTCCTTTTTAAACAGAGGAGCGGTTATGATTTGTTACAAACAATTTGAGTTATGTTTGAAACATGTATTGATGTTTTGCGTTGGTGTTTGGTTGGCATGTGCCACAAGGGTTATTGATGTTGTGTGGGCGCCCAAGTGGTGGGCCGGCCATTTTGTCCAGGTGGGTTCGAACCCTGCCACCGACGATTCATTTATTATATGGCCATGTCGTTGGGGTTGTTGGGGTGTGGGCTAGGTCCACCAGAGGTGGCCGACTCACCCCTTTTTAATTAAACGATTTGTTATGTGATGCATTTGGGCCAGCGGGGGTCATGGCCCATCGGCCCTTTAATAATTAGAATTTGTTTTTTGTAATATAGTTTGGGGGTGGTGGGGGTGGTGGCCCGCCACCTCATTTATATATATATATATATATATATATATATATATATATATATATATATATATTTGTTAAATAGGGAATTTTTTTTCTATTTTGTCTAATATAAGGGATATTAGAAAAATTAACGACCCAGTGAATTTTCCTGCTTTCGAGATATAGGTTTCATGCCTCGGGGGCGGTCAAATTGTAGGACACTTAAACCTAGCCCGCAACGCAACTTTGACCAAAACATTGACTGGCTCGTTCTCCCTGATACGAGCTTGGATTTGAGTGTCATTTGCACCGTTGGAATCAGGGTGATGAGCACTTTAATATGGTGTTGGTTTGGGAACAATCTGGCCATTTTGAATTTTGCCACTTTCTAAGTCCTCTAGGTCTTCTGCCTGTGTCTGGAGCCACCTGGATCAATCCTCCCCATTGAGGAGCTTTTGGTCCTCCAAAAGCATGAAAAATAATATGCAACTTCTCTATACCTTGTCTGCATCACAAGCGTCCTGAAAAGGTCTCACTTCCATCTCCTTCACCTTTGTTCTTTGGAGCCTTAAGCAATGAGCTAACACCTCCAACCTCCGCAACCTATAGTACATTGTTTTTTTTTTCTTTTGCAAATTACATGCTTGAATTTCATGAACAACTAATGACCCAAGAATCCCTTACTTGTCATGAGTTTATAACACATAATCGGTGGTCAATTTTACATCAAAATGGAAACGATACCCCAGCTACGAAAACAAGGCCAACATATCATTGTTGCTTTAACAAGTGATGGAAAACACATCATCACTGCAACACATGATTTACAAAAATAAAGCCAAACACTATTGTTTCTTTGACAAGTGATGGAAACACGACATCACTTTCACAGTTTATCATGCAACTCAAAATAAGACCAGACATCATTGTTGCTTAACAAGTGATGAAAAACACATCATCACTTTTACATTTTAAAATGCAACAAATGATTTACAAAATCACGACCATGACAAGCTAACATATCTAGAAACCATTTTTCACTTATCACTGTGAATGGGTCATCCCCCTATGGTGGTTTTTCTTGTCGAACAATTGTTTCACCTGGTTCATGCACCGACACTTTGTCTTTAAGGCGCTGCTCTGGATGGAGCCTCCAACAAGTGGCTCTTTGATGACCACCTCTATTGCAATGACTGCAATACATCTTCTTCCTTCAGATCTGCTTAACCGGTTTCTTTACCTGCTATTGAGAGGGTCTCTCATGCCACCTCCTTTTGTGTGTTGCTATTCTTTTCCAACACTTAGAAAATGTATGGTTATGTAATGCACAAAAGGTACATGTTTTTTTATTCCATGATTTACGTTCATCTTTAACAACATGATTATAATCGAAATGAACATTCAAATATCGAGACTGGTTTTACCTTTCCTTTTTGTCTCTGGTGTAATTATGGTGATAAGAGCTTGCCTTAGCTCTCTCCCTGCAATGGCCACTTCCATGGGATGATGGTGATGTGTTCCCATCATTCTCTTTCCTCGACGATTTCGATGATGCCTCAGAAGAATCTGACACCTTTGAGCATTCTCCTTCAGTGTATCCCAAGCCTCTAAATCAAGGTCTTTGCTCAACCTCCAATGGTTGAGTTATGCCTTGGTTATTAACACCAAGTTCTTTTTCCTCCTCATGCCTCGTCCTGGTAAGGAGCCTTATGTTTGTCCCTATAATTTGGATCTCCAAATCTCCAACAGAAATCATACTATGTGAAGATGAAACTGAAAGAAAATCAACATCTTTTACCTCCATTGTCGAGTTGGAAAGAATTAATGAGGGCTTCTCATCATTTGTTGTTGGTGGTTCGCTGTCTATCTTGGCGGATTCCCCAACTTCTTTCCTGACATACCCAAGTCCTACTTGATGGGGTAATTCTTATACTTTGATGGGGTTGACAATGCCTTAGCCATTAATGCCCAAGACTTTTCCTTCATAACCCATTTTCTTCAACAGTTTGGAGCCAATTCCTGTGGTATGATTTTCAAAAACAGCGAAATCATCATCAGGTCACATGCATGAATTTAAGGAATTACTTTTTACCTCGCATTGGTCACGCTGCAACTTTTCCAGGGCCTCGTCCTTAGCTTGCAGTTGTTGTAGAAAACTCTGTTTTTCCTCTTTTGCCTCATGTAAAAGCATCTTCAATTCAACATTTTTTGTTTGAAGATTCTCTTTGTTGTGCTTCAGTTCTCCCAGGGCCTCTTCCATGGCTCTCAACTGAAGCTACAATCACTCCTTTTCCTCTGTCTCTTTTTGTAGAGCTTCATACATTATTTCCACCCTTTGGGAAATTTTGAGCATGGTCTTGTACATCACTTTTTCATCCTCTGTCGCTGCACGTTCCATTGTTCACGCTTGCAATTCACATCGACGCAAAGACCGCTCTGATACCAAAAATGATCCGAGTTGAATCAACTCCCGGATTTAACCAAGATCTTTTTCTTTCATGATGTGATTAGAATTGCATTTAAAATACCATAATTGAACACATGTGCACGCTGTAAAGAAGTAGAAGTTGACAAGAATAAACAACATAAAACACAAGATGTTGATAACGAAGTTCGTCTAGGAGGGACTACATCTCCGGGCCTTGATGTCAAGATGGTGTAGGTTGCTACATTAAGTGATGTCAATAGTGATGATGTACATAGGTGGTGGCGTCGCTATCATACAAGGAAAATTCCCTCACCCAGGAGTGGCTCCACGAGATGTTCCGCTACAGGAACTCTCAGTCAAAAATGACTCCTATTTGTATGACATAAACTCATGCATGATGATAATGAACATCCCACCAACATGGCATGAAAGGGATCTCAATGCAAACATACATGGTGACACATGAGTATCCCGTCAACATGATGACAAAGGGATCTAAAAAAAACATGATGAATCATGACAACAAGTACATCCCACAGATGATTCCCCGTCACATCAAGCAGGAACCATGAAACAAGTAAGAAAACAAGATCCCACATCAAACAACAAACAGTGATCTGTGCAACACAATGCATCTCATAGAAAAAAGAAGTACATGAACACACTGCATATACCTCACATCTTGGGGTCATCTGAAGAAAGTATGTCAAACTACTGAAGCTGGCCGTACGATCAATCTCGCGGCATTGAATCTCATGGAACTACTGCTCGCATGTTGAATGCTGAAAGATGCACTCCACTTTGAAAAGTGTCCGAACAATGAAATGATCAAATGGAAAATTTGAATGCACCATCATATTTGTGGCGTCGAATAGGATAAAATCGACTGTCAAATTTATGAATTCTGAGAAAGTGAAAATCTGGGGCTTAAGGAATCTTTTAGATTCCCCCTAAATTTCTCAAAGATTCCCTCCTCCGGGTCATCTAAAGATTTTATTTTCAGATCAAAATTCTGACTGGGCCATAAGGTTCATGTCGCTGAGAGGTGTAGGATTGACATAAAGTTTGTCCAATTTGGACACTGGCAAAATGTCGCCCCCTGGAAATTTGGCTCAATCATGGTTCCGCTTGTGCTTTTTCCAGAATCATGGTTCCACCTGAAAAAAAAATTAAAAGAATTCACCTCGATTTCTGTGCTCTCCTTAGTCTTCATTCTGCTCTGCATAACAGGGTTCCGTTCCTCCATTGGGTGCTTCCGTTCTCCCCCTCCTCGCTATGGAAATGAACTAAGCTTAAGTATTTTACATTGGGTAGATAAACCAAGGAATAGGCCATTGGCCTAATAGTAAAAATTAGGAATGAAAATCATGGGGTCGGGGGATCAAATCTTGCCCATGCCAAACTTGGCGCGTTAACCATAACTGTCCTTTTTAAATAGAGGCGTGGTTATGATTTGTTACAAATGATTTGAGTTATGTTTGAAACGTGTATTGATGTTTTGTGTTGGTGTTTGGTTGGCATATGCCACAAGGGTAGTTGATGTTTTGTGGGTGTCTGAGTGGTGGGTTGGCCATTCCAGCCGAGTGGATCCAAACCCCGCCACCCATAGTTCATTTATTATATGGCCATGTCATTGGGGTTGTTGGGGTGTGGGCCAGGTCCACTGAAGGTGGCCCACCCACCCCTTTTTAATTAAATGATTTATTATTTGATATGGTTGGGCCGACAGGAGTCATGGCCTGTCGGCCATTTAATAATTGAAATTTGTTTTTTTGTAATATAGTTTGGGGGTGGCGGGGGTGGTGGCCCGCCACCTCATTTATATTTATATTTATATTTATATTAAATAGGGTATTTTTTTTTCGATTTTGTCTAATATAAGGGATATTAGACAAATTAACGACCTAACAAATTTTCCTGCTTTTGGGAGCTAGGTTTCATGCCCCGGGGGAGGTCAAATTGTAGGACACTTAAACTTGGCCCACAGCCCAACTTTGACCAAAACTTTGACTGGCTCGTTCTCCCTCATACGAGCTTGGATTTGAGTGTCGTTCACACCGTTGGAATCGGGGCAACGAGCACTTCGATCTGGTGCTAGTTTGGGAACAATCTGACCACTTTAAACTTTTCCCCTTTCTAAGTCCTCTACGTCTTCTACTTGTGTTTGGAGCCACCTGGTTAAATCCTTCCCATTTAGGAGCTCTTGGTCCTCCAAAACCATGAAAAATAATCTGCAACTTCTCTGTACCTTGTCTGCATCACAAGCATCTTGAAAAGGTCTCGCTTCCATCTCCTTTACCTGTGTTCTTCGGAGCCTTAAGCGATGAGCCGACACCTACAACCTTTGCAACCTATAGTACATTTTTTTTTTTTGCAAATTACATGCTTGACTTTCATGATCAACTAATGACCCGAGCATCCCTTACTTGCCATGATTTTATAACACATACTCGGGGGTCAAGTTTACATCAAAATGGAAACAATACCCCAGCTATGAAAACAAGGCCAACATATCATTGTTGCTTCAACAAGTGATGGAAAACACATCATCACTGCAACAAATGATTTACAAAAATAAGGCCAAACACTATTGTTTCTTTGACAAGTGATGGAAACACGACATCACTTTCATAGTTTATCATGAAACTCAAAATAAGACCAGACATCATTTTTGCTTAACAAGTGATGGAAAACACATCATCACTTTTACATTTTAAAATGCAACAAGTGATTTACAGAAGCACGACCATGACAAGCTAACATATCTAGAAACCATTTTTCACTTATCGCTGTGAATGGGTCATCCCCCTATGGTGGTTTTGCTTGTCGAACAATTATTTCACCTGGTTCATGCACTGACACTTTGTCTTTAAGGCATTGCTTTGGATGGAACCTCCAAAAAGTGGCTATTTGATGGCCATCTCTGTTGCAATGACTGAAATACATCTTCTTCCTCCAGATCTGCTTAACTGGTTTCTTTACCTTCTATTGAGATGGTCTTTCATGCCTCCTCCTTTTGTGTGCTACTATTATTTTCCAACACTTAGAAAATGTATGCTTATGTAATCCACAAAAGGTACATGTTTTTCGATTCCATGATTTACGTTCATCCTTAACAACATGATTATAACCAAAATCAACATTCAAATATCAATATTGATTATACCTTTCCTCGCCATCTTTGTTGTAATTAAGGTGATAAGACCTTGCCTCAGCTGTCTCCCTGCAATGGCCACTACCATGGGATGATGGTGATGTGTTCCCATAATTCTCTTTCCTCGACGATTTTGACGATGCCTCGGAAGAATCTGACACCTTTGAGCATTCTCCTTCGGTGTATACCAAGCCTCCAAATTGAGGTCTTTTCTCAACCTCCAATGGTTGAGTTATGCCTTGGTTATTAACAACAAGTTCTTTTTCCTCCTCGTGCCTCATCTTGGTAAGGAGCCTCGTGTTTGTCCCTTTAATTGGGATCTCCAAATCTCCAATAGAAATAATACTATGTGAAGACGAAACTGAAAGGAAATCAACATCTTTTACCTCCACTATCAAGTTGGAAAGAACTGATGAGGGCTTCTCATCATCTGTTGTTGGTGGTTCGTTGTCTGTCTTGTCAGATTCCCCAACTTCTTTCCTGACATACCCAAATCCTACCTGACGGGGTAATTCTTCTACTTTGATGGGTTTGACAATGCCTTGGCCATTAATGCCCAAACCTTTTCCTTCATAACCCATTTTCTTCAACAGTTTGGAGCCAATTCCTGTGGTATGATTTTCAAAAGTAGCGAAATCATCATCAGGACACATACTTAAATTTAGAGAAATACTTTTTACCTCACATGGGTCACGCTATAGCTTTTCCAGGGCCTCGTCCTTAGCTTTCAACTATTGTAGCAAACTCTATTTTTCCTCTTTCTCCTCATGTAGAAGCATCTTCAATTCAGCGTTCTCTATTTGAAAATTATGTTTGTTGTGCTTTAGTTCTCACCACCTATGTACATCATCACTATTATACAAGGAAAATGCCCTCACCTAGGACTGGCTCCACGAGATGTTCCGCTATAGGAACTCTTAGTCAAAAAGGACTCCTATCAGTATGACATAAAATCATGCATGATGATAATGAGCATCCCACCAACATGGCATGAAAGGGATCTCAATGAAAACATACATGGTGACACATGAGTATCCCGTCAATATGATGACAAAGGGATCTAAGAAAAACATGTTGAATCATGACAACAAGCACATCCCATAGATGATTCCGCGTCACATCAAGCAGGAACCATGAAACAAGTAAGAAAACAAGATCCCACATCAAACATCAAACAGGGATCTGTGTAGCACAATGCATCTCATAGCAAAAAGAAGCACATGAACACACTACATATACCTCACATCCTCGGGTCATCTAAAGAAAGGATGTCAAACTGCTGAAGTTGGCCGTACCATCAATCTTGTGGTGTCGAATCTCATGGAATGACTGCTCGCATGTTGAATGCTGACACCTGCACTCCACTTTGAAAAGTGGCTGAACAATGAAATGATCAAATGGAAAATATCAATGCACCATCATGTTTGTGGCATCAAATAGGATAAAATCAACTATCAAATTTATGAATTCTGAGAAAGTGAAAATATGGGGCTTAAGGAATATTTTAGATTCTCCCTAGATTTCTCAAAGATTCCCTCCTCCAGGTCATCTAAATATTTTCTTTTCAGATCAAAATTCTGACTGCGCCATCAGGTTCGTGTCGCTGAGAGGTGTAGGATCGACATAAAGTTTGTCCAATTTGGACACTGGCAAAGTTTCGCCCCCCTGGAAATTTGGCTCAATCATGGTTCCACTTGTGCTTTTTCCGGAATCATGGTTCCACCTGCAAAACAATTTAAAAGAATGCACCTCTATTTCTGTGCTTTCCTTGGCCTTCATTCCACTCTGCATAATAAGGTTTCGTTCCTCCGTTTGGCGCTTCCGTTCTCCCCCTCCTCGCTATGGAAATGAATTGAGCTTAAGTATTTTACATTGGGCGGATAAACCAAGGAATAGGCCATTGGCCTAATAGTAAAGATTAGGAATGAAAAGCATGGGGTCGGGGGATCAAATCCCGCCCATGCCAAACTTGGCGTGTTAACCATAACTGTCCTTTTTAAATAGAGGCGCGGTTATGATTTGTTACAAACGGTTTGAGTTATGTTTGAAACGTGTATTGATGTTTTGCGTTGGTGTTTGGTTGGCATATGCCACAAGGGTCGTTGATGTTGTGTGGGCACCCGAGTGGTGGGCCAGCCATTTCGGCCAAGCGGGTTCGAACCCCGCCACCCACGGTTCATTTATTATATGGCCATGTCATTGGGGTTGTTGGGGTGTGGGCCAGGTCCACCGGAGGTGGCCCACCCACCCCGTTTTAATTAAACGATTTGTTATGTGATGCGGTTGGGCCGGCGGGGGTCATGGCCTATCGGCCCTTTAATAATTGAAACTTGTTTTTTTGTAATATAGTTTGGGGGTGGTGGCCCACGACCTCATTTATATTTATATTTTTATTTTTATTAAATAGGGTATTTTTTTCGATTTTGTCTAATATAAGGAATATTAGACAAATTAACGACCCAACAACTTTCGGGAGCTAGGTTTCATGCCCGGGGGCAATCAAATTGTAGGACACTTAAACCTGGCCCACAACCCAACTTTGACCAAAACTTTGACTGGCTCGTTCTACCTCATATGAGCTCGGATTTGAGTGCCGTTCACACCGTTGGAATCAAGGTGACGAGCACTTCGATCTAGTTCTAGTTTGGGAATAATCTAGCCACTTTGAATTTTTCCCCTTTCTGAGTCCTCTAGGTCTTCTGCCTGTGTCTAGAGCCATCTGGATCACCGAAACATCTCATAATAGTTAGAAATTAATTCACATAATTCATTTTTATGCACATGATCACAACCATGGAAAGCATCGGATAATTCTTCATCTTTCCCCCTTACAACCATAAGGATGCAACCCTTACTGGAATTCACCAACCTCTTCATTTGTCTTGCACTTACAAGGCTGGCATTGATTCTAGTTTGATAAGCCCTTACAATATATTCAACCCAATCTTTTTTAATTTGGTATTTGTTTTCATGACAGAAGAAGAATGCTTTTGTATCATATAAATATGTACTCCCTAATACCATGCCACAAATATCCAATGGTATCACATCAAGTTCTACCTCATCCACTAACTTAGAAGTGATCACAAATTTAACCTTGCATTGCTTAGTTACAATCAATTTTGCTTTATCATGTATCCATCCAAGCGGGTAAGGTTTTGGATGCGTTTTGGTTTTCAAGCCTAGATTCTTTCCCAAAGGCTCTGAAATTAAATTTTCTTTGGATTCGGTATCAAATAGAGTTTCCACTTTTTTACGATTTATGACAACTCTAATATGAAATAACTCATTTCATCCATTAGGAAGAGACTCATCTGTTGAACTAGTGTTTTCATGTGATTCAGAATTAACATGAGGGGTAAGAGTACCTTTTGTTCCTACTGTTGTGATCAATGCTTCATCTCCGGAATCGGATCCAAGGTCTTGCTACATAGTTGCCATTGTCTTCTGCTTGCCTTTTCCTCCACACTTCTTTGGTCTCTTTTCTGAGTACAATTTCCAACAATGATCGTCGTCATGACCTTCCTTTTTGCAGTGAGTGCAATAAGGCCTTTCTCCTTCATCTTTCTTAGTTGATGTTGTCCTCTTCTGCTTTCCCTTTCCTTTCACTTTGGGTTTTACATTTGGAGGTTTGAAAGGTGGTTTCTTCAAATGGTCATCTCTTTCATTTTTTCCCCTGTTCTCAAGATGAATGGCCTTTACACTGGCCAAGTCAATAGTAGTTGGTTCAAAAAATAATAATGAATGCCTAATGTAACTATGTAATGATCCAATATACTTAGTTACTACTTCAGGTGAGTCAAGTGCAATGCCCAAATTAAGTGTTTGTTTTCTAAACTCCTCGGTAAAGCTTTGAACATCTTGACCTCTACCTTGCCTTAAGTATTTCCAATCCATTAAGGCTTTTCTCTTATAACCCAAGGGATAAAATTGTTCCTTTAATGCAGAAATAAAACTGGGCCATGAGGAAAGAATATTACCCACACTCTTACTGCTTCACAATTTTCTCTCCCACCAAACGAGAGTGGTGCCACTCAGCCGAAGAGAGGCCAACTGGATCTTTCCCTCGTCCTCTTTGATCTGCTGAATCCTGCAGTAGATTTTAATACGCCTAATCCAGTTATCAAGGTTTTCTACATTACTTTCACTGTTATACATGGGAAGATTAAATCTGACATCTAATTTAAAGAAAGGTTTCTTAGATGCATCCCTTGGATTCCTATGATGATGGTGATGAGAGGAAGAAGAACTTTCACTCATGGAAGGAGAAGGAGGGGGTTCTTCTCCACCATTTCCATGCACTGAACCTTGTTCTTCTGGCTTTCTCTCTTCTGCTTTCTCCAGCCTTGAAAGCAACTGATCGACCTTTTCTGCCATTGTATAGAAGGTTTTGCGGTAGTTGCACTCCTCTTCATAACGAGCCTCTTCATCTACCATGTTTCTCCTTCGATGTGCACGCCCTGCTTCGGGATCGATAGACTTTAGTTTCCCTTCGCCTCTTCAGAGCCTGTTTCTTGTTAGCATACAAACATGCAATTCACATCTACAAAGACCTGCTCTGATACCACTTGATCCAAGATCTTTTGCTTATAGATGTATTAAAGAATTACATGGATAAATTGCAACTTAACCATAGAAATTTAATGTGCACATGAAAGAAGAGGAGAAACACATAAAAGCATGAAAAGAAGATGAGAGACTTGATAACGAAGTTCTTCCAATTTGGACTACGTCTCCGGGCCCTACTCGATCAATGGGGAGGCCTTCATTCATTAAGTGGCATGAGAAAGAAAAAGTACAATAAACATTTACAAAAGGAGTCTTATACCTCCAATCTGGAAAATGGCTGAAAAATGGAGAGCTTTATTGCAGAAACTCGCATCACCATTGAGTTCTTATTTCTCAGAGGTGTAAAATCAATATAAAACTCGCCCAATTCTAACACTGGACCAAAACTAACCCCCAGGAAAATGTGCTCAAGCAAGGTTCCGCCCCATGTCACAAGCCTGCTCACGGTTTTTCGTCCTCTGTCTTGAAAACTGTGCCACGCTCCCCCTCGGACGTACTGTGCGGAAAAGCTTATATTAAAAAATGTCGGTGGATCTCCCAATGGTGTCCATTGGCATATTGGTTAAAAATGTTCGATAGTTGAGGAGGGGTCTGGGGATCAAATCTCGCCCCTCCCATTTTAACATAGTAATATTTCCATTGTTTATTTTGGGTGGCAGGTCCGCTGGTTTGGTGGCCCACTCCCCCCATATCTGTCGGGTATTTGTGTTAATGGGATCGCGTGGAGGGGAGGCGGGGTTGACAGCCCGCCACCCAATACTTTTATAACATATATGGTTATGGTGGGTACTGAGGGCGGCAGGGTCATGGCCACCTGCCCCATATTTAATATGTTTGTTTCATGGTGGTTCCGGGGGCAGCAGGGTCATGGCCGTCCACCCCATATTTAATATGTTTGTTTCATGGTGGTTTCGAGGGCGGCAGGGTCATGGTCGCCGACCCTTATTTTAATATTAATTTTTTATTGCTACAATCGGGGCAGCCGGGGTCATGGCCTGCCGCTCTATTTTTTTTAACTTTTATAACCCTCTTTAGAAATTTTATAGAACCTTAGGGGATATTATGAAAATTAATGGACCCTCAATTTCACCAAGGAAACTGGCCAGATTCCAGTGTTGGATTCCTGCCAAATTGCACCCTTCTTAAGCCTACCACATGGGTAAGTCAACCCCAAACTTTGACTGCTTCTTTCTTTCTCATATAGACTCGAATTGGAGTGTCGTTTATGTCGTTGGAATCAAGGCGATGAGCACTTCAATTTGGTGTCAAGTTTATCAACTTTCTGCCACTTTGAATTTTGAGCCTTTTTCATGCCACTAGTGTTTGGAGATCCACCTGGATCAATAGTCATTGCTTGATCCCCTTTTTATAAGAAGGCATGAGAGACAACATCATGTTAGCTACATAATGGATACCTCACTACTGAAGATGTTAAAGAGTTTGTTTTCTTTCCCTGCTATATGTTGTTACACTACCGAAGGAACCACACAGGAGAGAGGATGAATAACAATGATTTGGGCAAAAGAAGTCAGACAATTATAGTAGTGTGAGCCTCTGGGATCTCTTGTAAACCATCGTATTTGAGGAGTTAAGAATTCATTGGGAACTCTGGGTCAGAAATGGAGTAGATCTAAATATGGTGTGAAAAGACCCCATGCTCTAGTCTTTCCTTTGGTTCCTGCTTCAGTCACAACAACCTAGTCTTCCCTAGAGAGAATTATCAGATTTAGAGAGCTAACAGAATCTTGGGTTGCAGGTTGCATATTCAATTCTCTGGTTGCAGGTTACAAATTCAGGTCACAGATTTTGAGACAAGTAATAACTTATACATTTCCTTTCTTATCTATTTTAAGCTTTAAGCTTTTCTATTTGTTTAGAATTTTGTTGCAATTGTGCTTCTTTCTTCATCTTGCAAGACCAACCCTTCATCCTACAAGACCAACCATGCATACAATCTTACTAGTACTTGCTAATTATCAATATTATTGTTAATGGTCATGAAAACATATAGTATTCTCACTTCATAATTAATTAATGGTAAAGATGTATAAAAGAAGAAGAAGAGATACAATTCATAGATAGTAAGTTATTACCTTGAAATCTCAATATCAATATTTGTACCAAGTTTACTCATATTACTTGGATTTAAAAAAATTCTTTTGCAAATCTTGAATAGAAATAAAATGAACTAACTCATATTTCTTCGCACTTTCGAATTTATAATAAATAGCCATGATCTATATTGAATTTGTTCACTGCACTGAAAATATGCAACGACAGTAAGAAAATACACAACGATATTACCAGCAACAAACATCAAATTTACAATGATTTTTTTGTTTACCAGAGGAGATGCAAGGAGAAATCAATGAATTTTGAACTCATTCTTGACTTCTCCTACTTTTGCTATACATTGAATATAACGAATTGAATGACCATAGCACCTTTGGTTGCAGGTAACTATGCCTAGCATAAACATGTCAAGATTGAGGTGCTTAAAGTTCAAGTTAATAAACAAGACCAGTTGCAAGCCAACTAAGAAATACCAGTTGCAAGTCAACCAAGAAAGACCAACAAGCAAGAAGGGAGACAAGAATTGAAAGACGTAAAAAAAAGACCTGAGGATTTATAGGGATTCATAATAACTGTAAACAGGTTTCAATTGTTAGAGGAAACAAACACTCAGCATTAGATAAATCCAAAAAAAGAAACTATATTCTATAAAATAAAAAAAATGATATTCAATAAACTAGGGCTGCCAAAAAACGAAGCAATACTATCCTCATTACAATTGAATTATGGCAGCATAAAAATATCCATTACATAACAAAAGAGGGGAGAAGGCATGGAGAGGCACTGTAACTTTTTCTTGTCCACTCCCCTAGTACTAGTCAAGAAAAATATACTCTAAATTCCTGAAAGATTCTTGAAAGTTCTAGTGCTCCTTAGGACAGGGGCAAGGTTCTCTCTCTGTGATAGTTCTAGTTTCTCACAACCTTCCAATTCAAGTTCTTGTAAAGATTTCAATGACCCAAAATCGGGCAACCATTCTAAACCTGAACAATAATTAAATCTTAATATCCTTAACGACTAAAGCTTTAAAATTGATACTGACAGTTCCTTTATAGATTTGCAATTTGAAAGATTGAGTTCTTCCAAAGAAATCATGTTAACTAATCCTTCAGGATTGTTATTGTATATTGTATAATATGTAATTAGTTTTACATTCCGTTTTTACGGTTAATAAGTTACTGAGACACAATTGTCTCGTACCTAGATTGCACATGTATAAATAAGTAATTTTATCATTAATATGACACTCTTTCATTGTGGAGTTTATTTGGGCTTGTACAATGGTATCAGAGCCCTGGTTGAGTTGTTCCTAAACTCCATGTATTTGAAGTCTATGGCATAAAGGAGACGCGGAGCATGAAGACTGTGAAGATAGAGTGCAGCAGAAGGTTAATCCAATGGAGCAATGCAGTGGGATGCCAAAATTATTGACTCTCTATAAGTTTCATATCTTTCAGTCATAATGAAAGATGACTAAAGAAATTGAGTGGCATATTTTTTTTTAACATATCCTTGGAAGTTAGAATACAAATTTCCAATATTGAGTCCAGTGTCAATAATTGTTGGATTCTTTGATAAAAGTCTAAGTTACATGCATCCAAGGGTTGATTGTTATTTTAATTTTGGGAGGCTTTATTTGCATTTACTGCATCAAACGAGATTTTACTTACAGTAAAATTTCTGAAGGATAGTATTTATATTTACTACAGAAAATAAATTTCTGAAGGATACTTAAAATGAAGTATATACATTTTGGTGGCTTGAGTAAAACTTTTAATTGAAGAGTGGTCAATTTTCTTGCGAGGATATATTTTTTGGTGGCCTGAATAAAAAATTTAATCGAGGAGTGGTTTCTGGCGAGGATGTATATTTTTAGTGGTTTGAATTAAATTTTTAATTGAAGAGTGGTCAATTTTCTGGTGATTTTAAATACATATTTGTTATAGACATTTTTGGGCACTACAACCCCAATCAAACATGTCCATAAACCAAGGGCTCCTAAGTCCCTAAAAGTGTTGTTCCATACCCTAAAAGAACAAGGTCAGCTGATTACATCATCTCCCAGAAGTTCTCCATGAAAAACTGCTCAGAACTGGTCAAAACTGGACCATCTCACCTGCTCCATGGTCAAAGTGTGAGAATCCCACCTAATGCAGACGGGAGGTGCGATGCATACTGAAAATCCCTTCTATGGGGTGTGATGGGCGAGAGTGGACAAATGGCAGAGTCAGTCTGTGAAGTGGATGATCTTGGAATCTTCCAGAAACTTCTCTTGTGACACTTGCCTCTCTGAATTCACCCAGGGATGAGTAAGAGATCATCAATCTCCAAGTGGAATCAAGAACTATCAAAGAGACGACACTAATCAGAATCCCAGAAGCTAACTCACCCCCCTACAATCATCTATATATGGATCCCTCATCCCAGAGATCCAGAGGCTGGAATTTTGTATCTTGTAAGGAAGTGTTGTTGGTTTCTTGTTGGAATATCATAGTGTTGGGTGATCTAAGCTTTTCATGAGGTGAAAGAAGGGCTTTCATGCTGGAGGGTGACACTGGGTCAGAACAATTGGTTGTAATCCTCTTTGCTTATTCTTGATATTAATAAAGCTATTCAAGTTTTCCTCCACATTCTTGTATGTTTGATGATATATGCATTTGTGTGGTCAATATACATCTGGTCCTATATTGTTTATGATTGTAGATCTCTGTTCTTCGATAGTATTATGCTGCTTTGATTCCACAAGTGCTCTTTGAAGCTGGGTAGACAAAGGAGAAGCGGCAAGGATTTGTCAGAAGGGAGAGGAATCGAGCAAGGAACCAAGCGCAAGACTGAGGTTGGTGTCCTTCATTCCACTCTTATCTACTTCTCATAAAGGAAAATGAAAGTAGTTTTAGTTTGTTTGTTTCTAAGATAGCTACCAGTCTTAGTGGGACTAGCAGCTCCGAGTGGACACTAGATTTCCCGATAACAAAATGGCGACTCCACTGGGGAGAGAATAGATTGTTTGTTGGTCTAGATTTTTTTGTTTTATAAATTTACAGACGGAGCCTGAAGTCAAGCCAGCTAGCATTTGAACTACATTTGCTATGCAAGTGCAAAGTAGATCAATGCTGCTTCAGTCTATCTTTGGGTTTTGTTTATAAACTGAACAATTGATTTGCAAATCTTCTAATTGCTCTAGTGGTGGCTCTAGTAACCTCATTAGATCAGCCCCTATGATTTCTATTTACTGTACATCATTTGCTCGGCCTAAATCCCTGAACTGAGCTACAAACTGTGACCAAGAGCCAAGTAAAGTTTCGTCCTGGTACCATCGCACCATCTCTTCAAGGAAACCAATATGCATCGCACCTCCCGTGTGCAGTAGGTGGGATGCATCCCTGTTTCCCTGCGTTACAAGTGCGATGATGAGAAAAGGCTAATTTTTCCTCCAGGTTTTGGTTTTTCTTCACTCTTTTCAGCTCTATTATGGAGTTTTGCTGTCTATGATCAGTATACCACTATGGAAACCCCCTTCCTTTCCATCATTCCGCCTCCATTGTGCAAAGAACTGTGAATGTTTTTGTGTATTTTCTGCCATTTTCAGTTCTCTTTTACAAAATAGTAGCATAGTCGAACTGTCGTCTTTTGATTTGAAAGTGTCGCAAGTGTCGTTTTCAGTCAAAGAAAAGAATTCTATTGTTATTGATGGTCGATTATATAGTTACTCTTGTATTTGATTTGAATTAGTAGTTTTTCAAGTGTCGAAAGCAGTTTTCAATTCAAAATAGTAAAGTGTCGTCATTATCTTCCTTTCGTTTTTGAAGAGAAATCTATTAGTGTTGTCGCTTTGAAAAGAGAATTCAGATTTGTACTTAGCATTCTTCTTGTCACTCACACATTAAGAAAGATGAAAACAAATACATGCATGTGCATTTGAATTTAGACTGGTTGTTGGTTTGATTTAGGACAGTGCATCTAGTGTGTGCTCTCTGCTCTATGTTGAAAGAATATCATCTCTCTTTCTTTAGTAGCTAGGATTTTCATTGCAAAAAGAAGATTAAACGATTATTTATCATCTTAGATTGCATTTTAGGAATTGTATATCTACATCATGCGGTGAACCTGAAAGGCAAATTTCTTAAGAAAGATCAACTGTAAAATAAATTTAATGAACCGAAAAACGCTTTGGAACCTAACGCACAACATCTAGAAGTCTAGGCTAGAGACGTATTTCGGCATCGTAAAGCCTGGTAACTATCGCTTTCACTGTTGGTTGGGTGATTCCTCCTCTTTGAGACGACAAGTGCCAGTACGGACTTGTGCTCCCACGTACCTTCGAGTATATATTGGGAGACCACAATAGGCTATATCCTTTATCCATAGGAAGCCGTGTCTGCCACCCTATTGATCGCAATGCACTGAACACAACATTTGGGAAGATTGACTACCGTACCGTAAAAAGTATTCTGCAGTTTTGTGATTGGTTTGGTAATCCCTCTGTCTAGATTTCCATAGTAGTCTCTTTCGTTCCTTTTCAGACTCCTTAAAGGAAAAGGTCCATCTGAGCACTTGTCACTTCAGGCTCATTAAAAATCGAAGGCGACTAGAGTCATCTTTTGTTTTTTCTCGACTCTTAAAAATTGAAAAAACAAGTTGTGTCAAAGCATCTGAAATTCATTTAATTCGGAAACATCTTCCCCTTTATTCTTAGTTGATCGAGTAATCCGCAATCGTGGAAGAAAGCCAATTGAAACCCCGTCATTCGTGGAGGCTTACGAGTCAACCGTCTTTGTCCCCAGAATCAAAACTATTTCAGACAAAGCAAACTCGTTTAACCGGCACAAAATCCCCCGGTCAGGTTGGAACAAGTGTTCTGACACCCTCGGAGACTCCGATTACTCCAAAAATTTCTGGTACCCCTACCATTACAAAAGAAGTTCCGCAACCACAAGAGGACAACAGAACTGATCCTAGTGTGAGGGTAAACACTTCTATACCTGAACCGACTCCATCCATATCTGATTCGTAGGGTGTTGTTCCCCAAACATCAGTCGCCGTAGAATCTATACCTTCTTCAGCAACAGAAATATTTTACGGACCTGACGATCTACCTCTTCCACCCGGTTTGATTGCTATAGAAGAGATTTTGGAGGATCCACCATCTAGTACTCCATCGCAATTTGGAGTAGGGGTCACTCTATATCCTTCTTCATTAGAAATTAGTCTACCATCATCGGAAGTTCCTGTAGAATCTCTAGGAAACCTTTTGGATAGACTAGACATGTTTGAACAATCGTCAACATCTAGGACTGTGTCATCTGACACAGTAGCGGCAGAACTTCCTGTTGCTACTGCGACAATGTTCGTCGGCATACCATCTGTCGCAACTAGCTTTCAATCACTGGATGGGACCCATCCAGGGGTTGTTTCGATGGTATGGCATGTTCCCGTTTGTTCGTCCAGAATAATATCTCGAATCTCTTATGTTGAGTCTCAACAAATTGATCCTTCGCAATGTCAATTTGGGCAGTCCGGTCCTCAAAGGCAAATAATTCCCTTAAGCATCGGATTACCGCCATACGGGGGGCAATATTCCCTTTCATTGTCTCCTCTAGGAGGTCAAACATACGAGAGTTCCCAACATAATTAAAGTTATGCTGGAATTACATCCAGTGGTTGGATGCCAATACTGCCTCAAAAACCAAGAGTTGTATACTCAATGCAACAAAGTTTGCCTATGTCAAATATCCCCACTACACCGGCTATTGTGATGGTGTCACAAGTACAAGAGTTACTTGTTGTATGCCAACCTCAAGTCTCTTAGGTCGCAATCCAACAGCCCCTTGTCCCTGCGACGCCACCACAATCATCAGTTAGTGGCTCCTTAACTGGAGTGACCCAGGCTCAAACGGGTACCATTACCCATCATCTCAGTCAAACAGCCAGTATTGGGCAACAGCACATGGTCTTGCAACCATGGCTGGTGCAATATCACCAACCACAATTCCAACAAGTTTACCAAGGATCTGAGCACCAAGTCTTTGCAAGTAATGGGCAGTCGTATATTCAAAACAGACAACATCAACCATTTCATAATGGTTATGCCCATCAACCCTATCAAAGTTATCAGCATCAAATGCACTATGCTGGTATGCAAAGACCCACAACTTAGGCAATCCCATCTTATCCTGGGTATGCTTTGCCGAACCTGAATCAACAGTTGCCCTTCGTGGCAACTTTTGAGTTACTAGATCTGAATCGGCTAACAAACGATCTAATCGCTTACGCCCCTTGGTGGCCAGCGATTCCTCATAAACTCCCGTCAGATATTCCTAAATTTAATGGAAATCCGGGTGAAGATCCGTCAAATCATGTGATGACCTTTCACCTGCGGTGTTCATCTAACACCCTAAATGATTATTTGATCAGGCTTCACCTTTTTCAGTGAACGTTAACTGGTCCGGTAGCAAAATGGTATATCGAATTACCTAGAGCTTCGTTTGATAACTTCAGTGCCCTAGCCACAACCTTTTTAACCCATTTTTAGTTACCCATAAGGTACGAAACGGGAACAAAGCTTCTTACCAATTTCAAGCAAACAACGGCCACTCACATATCCGATCATATTCATGAGTGGCGACGTCGTTGTAGAATTGTAAAAACATATGTTCCTGATCAGCTATTGGCTGAATGGTTTATTAATTCGTTGTTACCATCTATTACGGAAGATGTGTCAAAGGGAGGAGTCATCACTGAAGAGCAAGTAATTTCTCGTGCCCAATATCTAGACTTGATCTATACTTAGTATCGCACGCTCTACGATAAAATCCCTGATGCGCCTAGACCGGAATTTTCTGTTCCTCCGTCTCCTAAATCAAACAAAGACTCTCATGCTAGGGACGGCGTGATAGGAACAACCAACACGAAAACCGTAAAGGCTAAGTCGAAGAAAGCCCGTATGGTTTCAGGTCAAAATGCAAATGAAGAACTTCTCGCCTCGGAAGTAAATGTCGTATCGACTGACAAAGGCAAAGAAACCAAGCAACCAGGAGGCGAGAAGAAAAAGAAAGGGAAGAAGAGAAAACAAGAGGAGTCATCCCCTGAAAAATATTCTACAAACCCTTCTGGAGATAGGAAGCCAAAAATTCCATGCCTAATATGTGATGAGGATCATTGGACAAGAGAGTGTCCGTATAAAGCTAAGCTTAGAAAATTCTTCAAGAATTCAAAAACCTCGACAGTATTGACTGATCCGTTTCCAAATCCAGGAACAAATCTGGTTTCTAGTGACAATGCTTCCCCGTCCCAAGTGCTAATGTTGTCGGTTTCAAAGCAGCAAAATGATGCTTTGATATCGACAAGGAATAAAGATTACGGGAATCCATAGCTGTCGGACAACAAGGCCAATGATCAACCCAGTAGTTCGACAACAACTTCGACCGAAGTTATGCCACCAATCATTCCTGAACTAACGATAAAGCCGCCAAAGGGAGTAGTACACAAATTGACATTTAATCCTCGTGCCAGAGCAGCACAGCATTATAATATAGTGGAGGATCTGGCCCAATTGCCATCCGCTATGTCGACACTTGAGGTATTGCAAAATTGCCCCTCCCAAAAGTAGGCTTTATTATCAGCAATAGGTGGGATTGACCCAACGGATTCCAATCTTGTATCCTTTAATCACAAAGGATATGACCCTCAGTTACTAGCTCAACTAGCTTTCCTCATTCAAGTGAAAGCCCTCAACAAAACTATTCATCGAACAATTATTGATGAGGGGGCATCTACATGTATTATGTCAATGAGTTGTTGGAAAACTTTAGGATCTCCACCCTTGTTACGATCTTCGACAACATTAAAAGCATTTGATGGACGAACATACACCCCATATGGTATTTTAGGTAACTTGCAAGTCGAACTAGGGGGAAAAACAGTAGAAATAGATGTTGAAGTAATTGACGGAAACCTCGATTACAACATCCTACTAGGAAGGCCCTAGATATATGCTATGGCAACCGTTGTGTCGACCTACTTCAAGAAGATTGCATTTCCCTTTCAAGGAGGAATTACAATCATCGACCAAGAGATGTTTCTCCCCAATAGTTCACAGGTTACGGGAAGCATTCCTGTTACACAAAATATTGTCACCATGACTATTTGCAGTTAGTATGGGTCTATCATCATTCATATTGTCCTCCTAAGCAAGTCTCAGACCTCAGCTCTTCATGTCAAGCTTTGAAAATGAGAGAAAGACCTTAAAAATCATTAAAGTTCTGGTTCCGCACTTTCTCTCACTGTTTCCTGCGGTCCCGCACCCCTTGTTCATATTACCTACGGACCTGCCCGCTCTGTCTCTAAAGGAGTGGGTGCAGACCCATGTGAAAGTCAAAAAGGCACAAGTTTATTCTAAAAAACTCACTTTGGGTTAATTCTAGATGATTCTAGAAGGAATTTTGACGTGGATGGTTCGCTCTTAGGTGGTTCATGCATCCCAAAAGAGAAGGAGCTAATCCCTTGATGAGAGGAGCTATCCCTTTGAAGGAGGGCTTTATCCCTTTGAAGGTGGACCTAGTAACTTCCCTCCATTGCACTATAAATTAAGGCATTGGGTTGGTTGCTGGGGAGGTTAGAAGCTGAACATTTTTGAGGGTAAATGCTGGTGGAATTGAGACTTCCTAGTTAAGCTTGAGAGGAGAGATCACATACCTTTTGGCTTCATTGGGAAGAGAGTGAAACTTGTCAAAGTAGAGGAGACTTCTTGTTGGACCCTGGGAGGAGCTTGTACAACATCAAGGCACAGGTTGTAAAGTTCTTATTTGATTTGAATTAATACAATCGGATTCATTTTTCTCAACAAATTTTCTTATGTGATTTGTTTTATGAATTCCTTGATCATCATAATAAGTATGCTTTATTATATTGGCTTTTCAGGTGCTATTTAATTTGTGTGCTTGTTTGTGTTTGCATATTCGCTACAAGGGAGCTCATTTGGATCAAAGGAGCGAGGCTTCAACAAACTTGCATTGGACCCAAGGTAGGCCTAAAACACTTGTTTGCCTTTGTTTATAAATTGCATATTTAGAGAAAGATAGAATTTGATTGGCTTGCTTGACACTAGATATCATTAGATACTAGGCAGGTCGGTCTTGTCCGCAAGAATCCACAGCTGTCGGACAACAAGGCCAATGATCAACCCAGTAGTTTGACAACAACTTCGATCGAAGTTGTGCCACCCATCATTCCTGAACTAACGATAAAGCCGCCAAAGGGAGTAGTACATAAATCAACATTTAATCCTCGTGCGAGAGCAGCACAACATTATAATATAGTGGAGGATCTGGCCCAATTGCCATCCGCTATGTCGACACTTGAGGTATTGCAAAATTGCCCCTCCCAAAAGTGGGCTTTATTATCAGCAATAGGTGGGATTGACCCAATGGATTCCAATCTTGTATCCTTTAATCACAAAGGATATGACCCTCAGTTACCAGCTCAACTAGCTTTCCTCATTCAAGTGAAAGCCCTCAACAAAACTATTCACCGAACAATTATTGATGAGGGGGCATCTACATGTATTATGTCAATGAGTTGCTGGAAAACTTTAGGATCTCCACCCTTGTCGCGATCTTCGACAACATTAAAAGCATTTGATGGACGAACATACACCCCATATGGGATTTTAAGTAACTTGCAAGTTGAACTAGGGGGCAAAACAATAGAAATAGATGTTGAAGTAATTGACGGAAACCTTGATTACAACATCCTACTGGGAAGGCCCTAGATATATGCTATGGCAGCCATTGTGTCGACCTACTTCAGGAAGATTACATTTCCCTTTCAAGGAGGAATTACAATCGTCAACCAACAGATGTTTCTCCCCAACAGTTCACAGGTTACGGGAAGCATTCTGATGATCCACGGAAGCCCTCACTTGCTTCAAAATATCCGAGTAGGCCTACTAAAAGACCCTATATTAATGGGGACTTTTTCCCTACCACCTCCAATCAATCTGGTGGAAGTGGCAACAGTGGGAACCTGCAATATGATATCTTCTATTCAAAAGATCTCTGAAAACGATATTAAAATGTATCATCTACAGGTATTGCCTCCAAGCCCCATAGACATCTTGTAGCAATCAATGTTTTCGGCATAGGAGGCAAACCCAAATCAACACTCATCAAGCGTTTGGAAAGATAGGTCTAAGGAATATGGTACCCCTTCAGATCCTTGGTCGCAAGTACATTATGTAGACGAAGGAATTGTTCAGTCAATGATGATTAACGGGGCACCATGGGAAGATTACCACCATCTTTCCCATCTTCTGGATTACAAAGAAGACACTCCTAGTGACCTTCATCATTCCTCAGTTTTTTATTTTCTATCAAATACTGTAAACACGGTGGATTCTGAGTGAAACTTGTCCAATATTGAAGAGACTATAGCCATAAATATCTCGACCAAAACATGGGTTGTAGAGAATATTCATGTCGGCAAATATTGTTCTCCTTCAGAACTGGAAATATATAGTGCTCTTTTTCGCGAATTCAGAGATGTCTTTGCTTGGTCGTATGATGAAATGCCAGGCATTGACTCGAGCATCGTTGAACACAAAATTAAGATGTATCCATATGTCAAACCGGTACGACAACGGCTACGGCAGGTGCAACCCAAGAAAGTCGCTACCATCAAGGCATAAGTTGAAAAAATTCTCCATGCTGGTTTTATTTACCCAGTTCCTCTAACCGATTGGGTATCAAATATTATTCCTGTAATGAAAAAACAAGGAACAATTAGAGTGTGCGTCAATTATAGGGATGTAAATCAAGCTTGTCTGAAAGACAACTACCCTACACCCTTCATTGACCAGATAATTGATGAATGCGCCGGATGTGAAATCTTCTCATTTATGGATGGATTTTCCGGGTATAATCAAATAAATATCCACCCACAGGACCAGTCAAAGACTGCATTTATTTGTCCGTGGGGCACATTTTCATATCACAAGCTACCCTTTGGTTTAAAGAACACAGGGGGCAACATTTCAGAGGGAAATGAATTATGCCTTCCATGACATCAAAAACATCATTCAACCATATCTCGATGATCTTCCGGCTCATTCGTGAAAGCAGACCGATCATCCGCAGCATTTGAGAGCGATATTTCTACGTTGTCGACACTACAAGATATGACTCAATCCACACAAATGTGTATTCTGTGTCAGTTCTGGTCATTTACTTGGCTTTGTGGTCTCAAAGGATGGGATTCGTCTCGACTCATGTAAGGTTTAGGCAATCATTAATTTTCCTCCACCTTCAAATTTGCTTCAGATTCAGAAACTCCAAGGGAAAGAAAACTTTCTGAGGAGGTTCATTCCAAATTACTCCGAACTTGCTAAAGGTTATACTCGTCTATTGAAAAAAGAAGTACCCTTCATCTGGGATCAAGTCACGCAAGCTTCCTTTGATTCTTTAAAAGAATCGCTAATAAAAGCATCATTAATGTACGCTCCTGATGATAAAAAATACTTTAACCTGTATCTAGTTGCAGCGGATACAACCATCGCAATCGTTTTAGTTCAAGAATACAATGGAATTGAACATCCTATATATTATTTAAGTAGAAAATTAAATTATACAGAAAGCAAGTACTCCTACGTTGAAAAGCTAGCTCTCGCAGTTGTTCAAGCGATACAGAGATTTCGACACTATATCCTCTTTCGAAAAACTACCATTTTGTCAGATTGCAACCCCATGACTTATATATTGTCGCTACAGTTGTTGGGGGGGAAATATTCAAAATGGATAGCAATTCTACAAGAGTTTGATATGGAATTTATAAAATCCAAATCAAAGAAATCCCTGATTTTCGCAGAGTTACTATATGATCTCCCATCGTCGTCCAACTATGAAACATCAGAAGAAGCAATCGTGGATGAATCTTTGTTTCTGATATCTTCAAGCAACCTGTGGTATGGAGACATAATAATCTATCTCCAAACCCAAACATATAGGTCTAATACCTCCTGCTCGGAACAATGATGCATTCGATACCAAGCAAAAGACTACATGATCGTCGGTGATACACTTTACCGTCGTGGTGTCGATACAGTTCTAAGGAGGTGCCTCACCCACGAGGAGGCCGAAAAAGTCCTGAATGATTGCCATTCAGGCACGTGTGGGGGCCATCAATCTGGTTACAGTATGGCACAAAAGATTTTACGAGCAGGATACTTCTGGCCAACAATGTTTAAAGATTGCATAACCGCAGTCAGAAGTTGCCATGCATGTCAAATCTTTGATCGAAAAACCAGAATACCACCCGCACCGCTGCAACTGGTAGTTGTTGTTGGGCCATTTGCAAAATGGGGCATAGATTTCATGACATGTAACCCCACCTCGGCCGGGGGGCATGGGTATATCATAGTCGCAGTAGACTATTTTACCAAATGGGCTGAGGCGATGCCTACATTAAACAACAACAACGAAACGGCTGCCCTCTTCTTTTTCAATCATGTAGTCTCCAGATTCGGTGTTCCATAGGCCATAGTCACAGATCATGGATCACATTTTCACAATCACATGATGGTTGAGTTGGCTACCAAGTTAGGGCTTTCCCACGACAGCTCTACTCCGTATTACCCGCAGGCTAACGGACAAGTTGAGGCAATCAAAAAGGTCCTGAAGCGGATGCTGCAAAGGATGATTGGAGTTCACAAAAGGAGTTGGCACCTGATCTTGTACTCAGCCTTGTGGGCATACCGAACATCGGTGAGGAATGCAACTGGGTTTACACCCTTTCAATTGGTGTATGGCCTGGAAGCAATCTTACTGGTTCAGTGTGAAATCTCGTCCCTCAAACTCGCAGTCGACCTTCTCCTCGGAACTTCTGAAGAAGAAGCTCGTTTCTTGGAACTAATCCAATTGGATGAAACCCATCGTGATGTCGCTTTGGCTAATGAAGCCCATAAGAAACGAGTCAAGGCGCAGTTCAACAAGAATGTCAAACCCCGTGTCTTCTCGGAAGGTGACCTACTTTTACTTTACGACCAGGAATCCGACAAATTGGGAGCAGATAAATTCAAATCCTTATGGATGGGCCCATATATTTTTAAACTTGTATTAGCAAAAGGAGCCTATGAGTTAGTAGATTATGATGGGATTCCACTGGCGCAACCTCGCAACGGGTTGTACCTTAAGCGTTACTATGCTTGACTCAAGATAGTAACCCCTACGCTTTTGTTACATTTTTGTTTTCGCTAAGGGTAATTGTTTTGGTTAAGTGATCTGCTTTTACGTTCGTTGCAGATGTCAAACCTATTGGAATCATTTGTTGGATATGCCGACGGAGCGAATCGTAGTTTGCAGAACCTATCTTCTGTGGCTTGGGCCATTTTCAATCCAAGTGGCGAGTTAGTAAGTTTCAGAGGGGTATGTATCGGTCGGTCAACAAACAATATTGTTGAATACAATGCGTTGATAGAACTCCTCTCTGATGCCATTACACGTGGCATACTCTGACTAGTCGTCAGGCTAGACTCACAACTTGTCATCCTACAACTCACTAGTATCTACTCCATACGAAATCCAGCTATCTATCGCATGTTCCTAAGGGTCAAGATTTTGGAAAGGCAGTTTGATTCTATTCAATATCAGCATATTTCCAGAAACTTAAACAAATTAACAGACTCATTGGAAAATTATGTGTTAGATAGACATTTGCAACATTTATAAAAGAAGCATTTCATCAAATATTTGCATCAAGATCATGTAACTCAACCAAAATAAAGCTCCGAAAATCAAAAACATATATATAAATGTTTATGGTTCATACATAATTTTTTGTAACCAGGACAAAATCGGTCAAATGACCCAAAACTCAAAATTCTAGGGGGCACCCTAGTCTAATGATGCTGGTGATAATAGGTCACCACCTATGCAATCATGCATAAAAGCCTAGTCCATCGACTCGACACGCCAGTAGTATGTCACTACAACCTCAGGGGCAACTCGTCGGTCCTCACGTCTGGAATACCAAGAGTGAGGCCCTCGACCTGATCCTATAATGCGGAAAGAGTCTCAGCCACATCAAGGTCGCGAAGGATAGCCCTCCTCATAGCCTCTCCCGTTGGAGCGATAGCTGGTACTCTCAGACATACTACTGGCCGAACTGGTCCAACATCTGCATGAGCACATGAGTTTTGATTAGTCCTGATAGAAGAAAGCACAAGAACATTATAAAAAGAAACGATGAATAGAGATATGGTTAGAGAATTTACCGATAGCACCCCACTGCTCACCAGCCGGTAGCACCAAATCCGGGTCACCCCGGAAATCCATACCAGCATATGGATACTCGGAAAAAACCATCTCCTGACGGTTGACCCACTCAAAAAAGGTATCATAAAAGGAAACCTAGGACTGACCAGCATGTCGGGCCATAAGGTCGACCCATCTCTGCATTCGTGGCTCAGTCAGTAGAGGTAATCCAAGTGAGATGTAGTGCGGCTACATCAGTGGGATCTTTTCCAAGGCGAAAGTGGTCAAAATAGAACCATAGCCAAAGTTCTTCAATTTTCCATTTTTTACCTTGGTCAGTTGTTCTTTCATCACAGGGAGTACTGCGTCACACCAGTTGGACACCTTTGGTTCAAGGCATTCCAAGGCGTACTGTATATAGGACCTGTTAGCCACGTGAGGAGGCGCACTACCAACCAGTCCAGTAAAAGTGAACAGAATGGTCCTCAAAGACTAGTCATCGACATCTCCAATGTTGATCTTGCCATCCCTACTCGGCTGAGATCCCTCTTTGCAAAACCGGCGAATATAATCTCTCACGGATTCACCCCCACGGGCGGAACCTGATAGTGAAAGAGGGGCACCACGCCTCGATAAACCAGTCAAAAAATAGATGTCCACGACAATCAAGGGGATATATTTGCCTCTGATATGAAACACTTGGTTGGTAGGATCCCATGCATCGAGAAAATATTGCAACAAGTTGATTTGTTGCCTCATGCTGGAAATGCAGAAAAATTTGAACAGGCCACAATTCCGCAGTGCAGTTACCATAACCAGATCATGTAGAGCAAGCATGTCCTCATCTTCATGCTCGCGTTCTCACCATGTAACAACCATTTTTCTCTGATAAATCTCTGAAAAGCAAGCAAGAGAAGAGTCAGGATCCTGATTTGGCAAAAAACAGGCAAAATTCCATGAGAAAACAGTGCAAAAACTTCCCTTCTCGTGCCCATCGCACCCCAAGTAGTGTACTGGGTGGGATGCATCCTGACTGGCCAATGGCCAAGCCAGGATGCATCGCACCTTTCAATATAGAAAGGGTGCGATGGAGCCAGGGCGAAATTTTCAAACCCCAGAGGCTCAGAAAAACAGGGAAACATGCACAAAATTCAAAAAGGAAGGAATGCAACTGAAGAGCTCAGGCTTAGCTCCTACCTAGTCCAGACGGCGCCAAGAACCGTCCACAGAATCTCCCGAAATCAGTTGGTGAAAATCAAGGGGGAAAAGCACCTCCAGAGCTCCAATAAACCAAATTTCAAATGAAATGGTAAAATGAGGGGTAAAAATCACTTTTGAATTACTTTTCATGTAATTCAAGTAAAATACTAGTGTTTTAACTCATTTTTTAAACATATATTGTTCATTTTTAATTGGTTTGATGAAGCAATTGAACAGGCGGCACAACCTTTGAAGGAACAAAGTGATTAACTGTGAAATTAAATCAATGACCATTATCACGAGTAGTTTTTATGTGGAGTTCAAGCTCGTTAAAAATTAAACATAAGCAATGAGCAAACGTTCCCCCAGAGTTTAAGCTCATTAAAAAATGAACCAATTTCCGGTAAATAACCATTGTGAATGCATTATCATCAACTTTTGAGCCCTAGTCGTGTTCTCATCACCACATCCACTCTGTTTTAGCCGATCATTCACCTCCATTTGATTGTTTACCCCTTTTGAGGAACAGCTATGAAGAGTGATCCTGTTAGCCATCCTTGTGACACTACCGTGATTTGAAAATTCCAAACCTTACTTGGAATCAGCTGCTACCCGAAATTATCACTTGTTCCTCAAAAACGAGTCTCCTTTAAGCTCTTTTCACCTGACTCGTAAAATATGAAAAGATTGCCGAGTGATTGGCCTCTCCATCTTGTTAAAGTGACCGGAAGTGCTATCCCTCTTCTAGATTTTAATCTTTTTGGACCTGAGGGATTATTACACAAAAAGATCAAGCGCTTGTCTTGTTCGGCTCATTAAAATTACCAAAAGTTCATCCCTTTCATATTATTTTATACTTTTTCACACTTAAGGGATTACATGACAAAAAAGGATTATTGGAGTTTCCTTTACATCCCTTTCAGACTCTCTAAAATTGAAAAGGACCGAGTTATCTTTGTCGTTAAACTCGTTAAAACCGAATAGCGACAAACTTGTCCATACAGACAAGAACGAGTTTCAATATCGCTAGGCTTGTTAAAATATAGCGACGGGTTTGCCCGAAGGGCAAAGTATAGAACAAGTATATGTTATCCTCCTCAAGCTTGACAAAAATAAAGAGGTACTGGTCAGCAATGACTGGGGAAAAATTGGGAAGAAAACTTGAAGAAACTTTATTGGTATCAAGTCGCTCTTGAATATGACACTTTCACTCCACATCCGAGTCGGGTTGCGTTGTTCCGTTCACTAGTCATATCACTATTGGTCAATCACACCATCCATATTTGGGGTTAATGCTACCAATCCATCATGTCAGTGTCGCCAGTATGTTCAAGAGAGGTTGCTCATAGAATTCACCTGTGTCTCATCCACTGCAATACATTCACGCTCCATTCTTTCATGACCGCCACCCTGAACCCTATATCATCAGATCATTTTCACCTCCAAAATCATTTACTCTATTCTGTGCCATAGATATGAGATTCATTAAGGCCCTCCTACGGTGGGTTGCTTCTTGTTGACATCAGCTCATTATCCAAGAAGTCGACTTAGGGACAACCCTTTCAGTACTTTGAAGCTTGCATGCCTCAATGGCAAGTTTCTCACTTCCGGCAATAGGTTTACATCAATGGCCTTCGACCGAAATATTTTGTGCGGTGTTCAATGCCAAGTCATTCACACCACGCGAATTGTACTGTAGTACCTTGAGGGTCATCATCATTATCGGTGATTCCTCTCACGCTTGTTAACAGCTTACATCAATGGCTGGTAAACAAGTAATGTCTTTCCATGTTCGATTCCACAACATCTTTCACATGGATCGACTTGTACTCTAAGTGAAGATTGAACAAGTTTGAAGACCCCGGATCTAGTTTCATCCATCCGGGCTGCGATATTCAGGAAAATAAAGACATCAAATGTACATTGTTTCCGCACAGATGATCATTCGAATCAAAGGATGATGACTTTATTAGAATCATCAGTCTCCCGCACAGACGGATGTCTGTCTTATGTACATGAAAATGAATTTATAAAGCTGAGCATGGGAATGCCTGCCTCAGCTAGATCATGAAAAATATTATGAATATAATGTATTGTATTGTATCTTATTACAGGTCGCCTTCCAGCTCAAAAAAACTTCGGATCCTCATGATAAAGCATTTCACCCGACATCAAAGATTAACGACCTCATGCTTTAGGGGGAAACTGTTATAGACATTTTTGGGCACTACAACCTCAATCAAACATGTCCATAAACCAAGGGCTCCTATGTCCCTAAAAGTGTTGTTCCATACCCTAAAAGAACAAGGTCAGCTGATTACATCATCTCCCAGAAGTTCTCCATGAAAAACTGCTCAGAACTGGTCAAAACTGGACCATCTCACCTACTCCATGGTAAAAGTGCGATGCATCCCACCTAATGCACACGGGAGGTGCGATGCATACTAAAAAGCCCTTCTATGGGGTGCGATGGGCGAGAGTGGACAAATAGAAAAGTCTGTTTGCGAGGTGGATGATCATGGAGTCTTCCAGAAACTTCTCCTGTGACACTTGCCTCTCTGAATTCACCCAGGGATGAGTAAGAGATCATCAATCTCCAAGTAGAATCAAGAACTATCAGAGAGAGGACACTAATCAGAATCCCAGACGCTGACTCACCCCCCTGCAATCATCTATATATGGATCCCTCATCCCAGAGATCCAGAGGCTGGAATTTTGTATCTTGTAAGGAAGTGTTGTTGGTTTCTTGTTGGAATATCATAGTGTTGGGTGATCTAAGCTTTTCATGAGGTGAAAGAAGGGCTTTCATGCTGGACGGTGACACTGGGTCAGAACAATTGGTTGTAATCCTCTTTGCTTATTCTTGATATTATTAAAGCTATTCAAGTTTTCCTCCACATTCTTGTATGTCTGATGATATATGCACTTGTGTGGTCAATATACATCTGGTCCTATATTGTTTATGATTGTAGATCTTTGTTCTTGATAGTATTATGCTGCTTTGATTCCACAGGTGCTCATTGAAGTTGGGTAGATGAAGGAGAAGCGGCAAGGATCTGTCAGAAGGGAGAGGAATCGAGAAAGGAACCAAGCACAAGACTGAGGTTGGTGTCCTTCATTCCACTCTTATCTACTTCTCATAAAGGAAAACGAAAGTAGTTTTAGTTTGTTTGTTTCTAAGATAGCTACCAGTCTTAGTGGGACTAGCAGCTCCGAGTGGACACTAGATTTCCCAATAACAATAGTTTTTTAAGAGGCCATTGGTAAAATAAATTTTACTTTTGGAGGCTAATAAGATTTGAACATATCTCTTTGCTAAGCTACATAACAATTATGACTTCAATAGTTTCCATAGTTGGAGTTGTTCTTAATGGAAAATAAAATCATCGAGAGTGGTTTAGAAAGCTTAAAAGTGCCCTTATTTTAAACAATTTGTGGGAAGTTTTTCAAGGAAAGAAGGATAGTGATGGAAAAGAAATTGCACCAGAGCCACCTGATAATGAGAAGAAGCATGCAATTTGGGAGACAAAATACAACAAGGCATATGCATTAATAACTGCATCGGTGACAAAAAAG
The DNA here is from genome assembly GCA_031772625.1 of Pinus tabuliformis. Classification (NCBI taxonomy): domain Eukaryota; kingdom Viridiplantae; phylum Streptophyta; class Pinopsida; order Pinales; family Pinaceae; genus Pinus; species Pinus tabuliformis. The sequence continues at coordinate 1,320,387,624 of CM062807.1, forward strand.
GTAAGAAGATATATCGTTTCTTGTGGTACTGCATTCAAAGCACTAAAGAAGTTGAAAGAATTGTATGATTCACACTCAAAACTTGAAATTATTCAGTTATTGTTAAAGTTGTTTAATTTGGAGATGAAGGATAATGATCCTTTGAAGAGTGCCTCTGAAATAAAAGCCATTTTTCATGATATAGAAGCCACTGGAATTAAAGTAGATTTACAACTTACAACTTTTATAAAAGTCCTTCACCCTATCTATTCAAACTATTTGGAATCTCTCCAAGCTAGTGGGCAGCTAAAAGACATTACATTTGATAAACTAGTAAGCAAAATAACTGAGAGAGAAAAAGCCTTTGGGAAGAAAGAGGCTCCACCTAACTCTAATGTAGAAACTTTGTGCCTTGCACAAAAGGATCAGAAGTCTCATGTTGAAACTTCTAGAGGTGATAAAAGTAGTAGAGGTCATGGTAGGAGAAATTATAGAGGCACGGGGGGGGAAATAATCAGGGAGATAGACAACAAAATGATAGACAACAAAGGAATTTTAATGATAAACTAGCTATCAAATGTTTTAGATGTGGTAAAATTGGTCATACTTCTACTAACTGTAAAATCCCTTGGGAGAAAGTCAGTGAAAGGAGAGAACAATTAAATGAAAAGAAAGATCAACCACCACCAGATAAGGGAAAATCATCAGAGTTTACACATTACATTGTTGCTCACTATAATTTTAATATGAATGATGTTTTCAACACTGCATTTTCTTCATGGCGAGATAGTTGGATTTTGGATTCAGGAGCCACTTGTCATATGACATTTAGGCGAGATTTTTTTGAAACATTCAGTGATGATATTGATGGTGTTATTTACTTTGCTGACAAGTCTCAAATTAAACCATCTGGCACTGGGTCTATTATGCCAAATTATGTTCTACAAGATTTACTTTATATTCCACAGTTTCAGCGAAATTTGATGTCTCTTATCCATATTTTGCAGCGGGGAATTTCTATTCATATATTTGATGGCATCATCGAGATAAGAAGAGCATCTGATCATGCAGTTGTTATGACCGGTGTGGAAGAAGGTACACTTTTAAAATTAAATGGTACTTCATCTACTAATTCTCATGAAAATTCTGTTCTTTTGGCGCAACAAAGTGATATCCTGTCTCCCAGCTTGTTGTGGCATGCTCGATTTGGTCACATCAATTATGGAAGCATCAAAATTATGAAAAAGCAAGGTATTAAAGGTCTTCCGATAGTTCCAAGAAATATTATACCTTGTGATGCTTGTATTATAGGAAATCATTGTAAACAACCTTTTCATAGTTCTTCTTTCAGATCTTCACAAAAATTAGGTCTCATACATTCAGATTTATGTGGACCTATGCCTATTGCAACTGCAAATGGAAATAAATATGTGTTGACATTTATTGATGATTACTCGAGAATGTGTTGGGTGTATTTGTTGAAGAATAAGTCACAAGTGTTTGATGTTTTTAAAAAATTTCATTTGATGATTAAAAATGAAACTCAACATAATATAAGCATTCTCAGAACTGATAATGGTGGCGAGTACACCTCTCATTTTTTTGAACAATATTTGAAGGATAGTGGAATCAAACATGAGACTACCATACCTTACAATCCAGAACAGAATGCCATCACAGAACGTATGAATAGAACATTTCTTAATATGGTTAGATCTATGATGTTCTTTAAGAATGTTAAGTTGATGCTTTGGGGAGAAGCAATACTTTGTGCAGCTTATATTTGCAATCATTTCCCTTATTTTGTCATCAATAATAAATCTCCTTATGAAATGTGGTATAATCGTCTGCTTGTTGTTCAACATTTTAGTGTCTTTGGTTCTCTATTCTATGAATTAATTCCTAAACATCAGCGCAACAAGTTGGGTGCTAGGAGTCACAAATGTATTTTTTTGGGATATTCTGCTACTTCCAAAGCTTATAGATCATATAATGAGGAGAAAAAGAAGTTCATTCTTTCCAGAGATGTTATTTTCCTTGAATCAGATAAAAGTATTTTCATTGTTGATAAGCAACTGACTCATTTGGAGAAATTTGCATCTGAGAAGTTCTATTTTGAATCTGATAATGTTGTTCCACACATTGAAGGGGGGGTTCCCATTCTAGATCAATCTGTGGTTCTTCCAGTCTTTGACTCATGAGAATGTTATTGCTGAAGAAAATTTGGATGACAGTTATGTTTCTACAGGGCCAGAAATTGCTCTTGAAGAGCCTGTTCTTGAGCTTGTTTTTCAGCAACCATCACAACCACTTCAGCAACCTTTATGAAGATCTACACACGCTCGAAAAGTTCAAGCAAGTATGATGATTTTGAAATAGGAACGTCTTCTAAAGGTGATTTAGGTAATGTTTCTCATGACTGTGAATTCAATCATTGTACAATTAGCAAACCTAATTGTTTTGAAGAGGCTGCTAATTGTGATGAATGGAAGGATGCAATGCAAAAGGAATATGATGCACTTATTAAGAATGGAACTTGGAGGTTAGTGGATCCTCCTGAATGTGTCAAACCTATTGGTTTCAAATGGGTGTATAAGATCAAATACAAAGCAGATGGTTCGCTTGATAAATACAAGGCAAGACTTATAGCAAAAGGCTACGCTTAGAAGGAAGGCATTGACTACACAGAGACATTTGCTCCTACAACAAAATGGGGCACAATTAGAACTATGTTTTCTCTTGCAACTCAAAATAGCTAGAAGATACACCATATGGATGTTAAAGCAACTTTTTTGAATGACGATTTGAAGGAGGATGTTTATATGTTTCAACCTTAAGGTTTTCCTGTTAAAGGAAAAGAGAAAAAGGTATGCAAATTGGTGGAGGCTTTATATGGACTGAAACAAGCATCTCGTGTATGGTATGAAAAGTTAATTGAACACCTTCTCAAGTTGAATTATAAGTTATTTGATCTAGATGATGCAACTCTTTTTGTTAAGAAAATTGGAAAGTCAGTTGTATATTTGGTTGTGTATGTAGATGATTTGATGATCACAGGAAACAATGGTGACTATATAACGCCCGTTAAAAGAGAATTATTGAAAGTTTTTGACATGATAGATTTGGGTTTATTACATTATTATTTAGGGATTGAAGTTGATCAAAAACCCTATTTTCGTTTCTCAGAAAAAGTATATTGGACAGATTTGGGATGCGGGATTGTAATCCTGTCGCTACTCCTATGGAGCAGAAGTTGAAGCCTACTTCCACTGAAGGAAGTATGTTTGAAGATCCAACAAAGTACATGAACTTGTTGGAAGTTTAAATTTCTAACTACTACTCGACCTGACATAGATTTTGTTGTAGGGATACTTTCCAGGTTCATGCATAAGCCATGTGAAGGTCATTGGAATGCAGCAAAGTGAGTGCTCAAGTATTTGAAAGGCACTCGAACATATGGCATCAAATATTCCAAAGTTGTATATTTCCATCTCACCGGCTATTCAGATTCAGATTTTGATGGAGATAAGGAGAATGGAGTCTCTACTTCTGGTTATTTGATGAGTCTTGGATCAACAACCATCAATTGGAGATCACACAAGAAATTTGTTCCTGCTGATTCTACCACCGAAGTTGAATATGTTGCAGCAGCTCAAGCTACAAAAGAAATCATTTGGCTTTGCAAAATACTTGAAGACTTGCAAGAGAAACAAAAGGCTTCAACTCCACTACTCGTCGACAACTCTTCTGTAATTCAATTGGTGAAGAATCCCAAGTTTCATGATTGAAGAAAGCATATTAACACCAAATATCACTTGATTCGATGATTATGTAGAGGCTAAAGTTATCCATTTAACACATTGTCCTACTTCAGAGCAGATCGCAGACATATTTACAAAGCCACTGGGACGTGAAAAGTTTGAAAAGTTCAGAATGTTACTCGGCATGTTAGATGTCCCTTCGGATTAAGGGGGGAATGTTAACTAATCCTTCGAGATTGTTATTGTATATTGTATAATATGTAATTAGTTTTACATTCCATTTTTACAGTTAATAAGTTACCGAGACACAACTATCTCGTACCTAGATTGCACATGTATAAATAAGTAATTTTATCATTAATATGACGCTATTTCATTGTGTTCTTTCATTGTGAGTTTATTTGGGCTTGTACAACTCAGTGATCCAAAATCTTTTGGTAATCCCTTCAAATTAGACCAGTTATCCATTCTCAATACTTTTAATGAGTGAAGCTTTGAAATTGATTTTGGTAACTCCCCTACAGATGTACAATATGAAAGAGTTAACCTTATTAAAGATTGAAGCTCTACAGTTGATCCTGGTAGTTATCTTATAGAATTGCAATATTAAAGATTGAGTTCTTGCAAAGCTCTCAAGGATCCAAAATCTTCTGGCAACTGTTTCAAACTTGAACAATAATCCATTCTAAATATTCTTAAAAATTGACTAGAGTAGTCCAAAAATATGACTGACTGTTGGTTTCCTTTTTCATCCATCTTTTGTAAAGAAAGGTTGATGTTGTCCCCCTGAAAGTATAAGAACATGTAAACCAACACAGACACATACTTGAATACCTCCTGAGTGGGAAATTTGATAAGTTGCTGATGAATTGACTCTGCAAGAAATTGGCTAAAGTTAAACACAATAGAGGGTTTGGAATCAGCAGAGAAAATGGACAGAAATCCTATGATGGCCTCATCTACCCACTGATCAGAGTAGTAGCCAAGGAGGTAGGAGACAACTGTGATAATCTGCTTGGCTCTTTCTGGGAAAATAGAGGAGGGATAGGGAGGATTTTTCTTTGGCAAGGAGGCATCTTCTGTTAAGAAAAGTTCCAGGGTTTTGGCCCTCTTGGAAAAGTCTAATTTCTGGTACAGTTCAATCAATGCTTCATAGGAAAATGGGGTAGCATTCTCTACTGTGGGGGCCTGCATCATTTGGTCTATGGCTTGAGGAGTAATCGTAAACAGGATTTCTCCGGTAGGGGTAACAATGGCCCTTTGGCTTGGAAAATATGATGCATGACACTTTCTAACAAAATATGGGGTACTGTGGGTACGAGGAAAAATGTAGTGGGGTAAATTAGACTCCCATAGCTGGATATCATTTGACTTGTCTATATACTTGTCCTCAAGGAAACAATACATCTCAAAAAGGTCTAATTCACAAAGAGTCTCATGGATTTTATAGTCTCTATAAACCATAGTTACGTGATGAAGATCTATGGGAGGATAGATCAGAGGATTGATAGGTTCCTCTGGTCCTTTGTCCTTTGGAGGCATCTTGGCTAAGGCTAAGAACAAGAGTGAAAACTAGATTGGAGGCTTGAATATACAGAGGGAATCAGGTTTTGGGGGCAAAAGAAAAGGGAACATGCTGGAAATGATGGAGAAGAGAGTGTCACTGGTGGTTGAAAATGTCGGGATTGAATCCAACAAACCTGTAACAAATCAATTAACAGTGACAATACATGAACTTAGTAACCTTTTAACCTATGAGAGGAAGGTTTATAAGAAAATTTGATTTTTTAGTTGAAGGAGGAATGGGTCCGTTGGATTAATGGCTAAACAATTAATTGTTTAACGGGTTAATTCTGGAGGGAATGAATGTGATTTGATGGAGTTAATGGACGAATTACGTGGTGGAAGGTAAGTGGTGGGAGCGCAACGGGTAGGAGAGCGGTATCGAGGGCAAGGGAAACAAATTTTTGGAGGGGGCGGGGAGAGTGGTTAGTGGTTTCATCCGAGGGGGGTTTGAAATGCTATGAAGTTGAACGTAGGAGCAGGCTCGGTTTCGTATACCGCCCATTTCGGACCCCCCTGACAATAAAGTTCAGATGGTGAGGTGGGGACGAAATCATATGCGGGTCGTCGGATCTTGGGAGATGGGTGGAGATGGAGTGAGAGGTGGTGGAGGGTTAACTCATGACGTGACAAGACACCCGGTGGGGCTGACGGAGATTAATATATCGCATAAAGGGATTATTTGTAATGTGTGAAGGGTGTAATGAAATTAGGAATAAGTGGGTGGAGGGTAATGTGAGTAGAGGGGTAATGTTGGGATTTTTTAAAACTTAGGAATAGGATTAATACCAAATAATTGATATATAAACCTTAGAGAAAACCTTTACATCTTTGCCTTTTCTTCTGCACATGAAACAATATTTGATAATTGACTTGTGGAGCATTTTGACTAGTAGTCTGTGCATTTATAAAAACATAAAATGAAGCCTTTCTTTTCATTTTGCTTCCCTAACATTTTATTTTCCTTTTGCCTTCTTTATTTAGGGCAGCTAACACCTAACATTTTATTGATATAGATGCCCATAAAACGTTAAATTGGCCTAACATTTTAACTTTTCTTTCTTTTGCATCCATACCCTAACTTAACATTTGAAAATTATTTCGACTAATATACTAACTTATCAAAACCAAACAATGTTACAACAGGTCTGGGATATAGCTATTTTGTTGAACTCCTCCTTTTGTATCATCTATTGTATTAAATCGCAAAGTCTTCAATTATTATGACTAAATTTATGTTCATTTCTTTGATGACTCAGACTCCCATAAGTAGAGCAAGTGCCTTGACTATATTATTAGTTTAATTTCCTAGCCCCAATTCGAATGTTTCTTATTATATTCCATTGATGTCCAAAAGGACCACCCCGCACCTATCACCCCTGGGTTCTTTTTTGAAGCTCCATAAAAAAATAAGATATACTGTGTTGCTCCATTTTCCATTTTTCAAAGGACTGATGATCCATTTTGATATTCCAAGAGAATATCTACTAGAGACCTGATCATGGGATTAAAGATGGGGATATTTGTTAAGAATGAATCAAACTAACATTGTTCATCTATGAAGAATGTTGATGTATCCTAATTTTTTGTTCCTTTTATTAAAATTGCTTTGATGACCAAACTCCGTTTTTTTTTAGAGAACTTTCCTTTTGTTGGTGGATTTATTTTTGGAAATGAATTTGTTTATCTTTAACCCGAGTTGCCAACACAAAAAATATGGGAGGATTTTCCAATATCTCTTTAAGAGAATTTTACCTTTAAAGATGTAGGGATATTTTTATGGTCAAATTCTTAGGAAATTAGAAAGGGGGATGTCAAACTGGATAGATATAGGGAGAGGACAAGCAAGAGAAAGGCAACAATCTTTTGCAAAAGAGTAGCCCATGAAGAGGTGATATATATCTTCTTGGGAGTTGAGGAAGAGGGAGAACTGAGAAGGGCCTATGATTCCTCTTTTCTTAAGATATCACCATGAAGGAGAGTCGACATAAAAGATTTTATCTTGGGGAGAATCTATGATTTCAATATGATATTCCTGAGAGGCCAAGGGGAGTCAAATTGGTTTCATCTGTTAAGAGAGAAAAATTTCTTTGACTCTATAATACATGTAGGTCAAACCCCATCCCAAAGAATCATGCAGATTTAAACTGATTAGGGTAGATCCTTTGAGTTCTATGATAAGAATATTTCAAGAGTCCAATAAGTCAGGAGGGATTAAAATGGATTTCCATCCTTTCCAAAGAGTGGAAGCTTGATCCCACTCACAAAATTGATTGAGATTGCCATTCTTCTTAAGGAACACCATTGCCAAAGAGCCCCTAAGGCTATGTAGGAGTTTAAAGGGGGGTTGTTGCATATTTTGTCTTCCCAGATTTTGATATTCCTTCCATTTCCAAGAATTTTATAGAAGAAGTATTTAAGTAGCAGGAGGGAGCTTTTACATAATTTCCATATGGAGGAGCTATGTCTAGAGGGGATTTATTTTTCAGAAATATCTTTTTGGGAAAAGTATTTTCCTTCCAAAACTTATTTCCACTAGGTTGACTCCCCTGTGATGAGTCTCCACAAAATCTTAGCACCCAAGGCTTTATTTAATAAATCAGGCCTCCTGATTCCAATTCCTCCTCTTTCATAATTAGTTGTTACCTTGGGCCAGTTTATGAGATGAAATTTTTTAGTTTCATATCGCCCCACTTGCTAGAGGAATTTCCTTATCGAAATCTCTAATTGCTTTAATATTCTTGCTAGCACTTCTAGCATTGCAAATTGGTAAATGGTGAGAGAAGAAATGACTAACTTGATGAGGATGACTCGACCAACTAAATTAAGCCATTGCAAACCCCATTGATTAATCTTCCTCTTCATTTTTCCAATCATTCCCATCCATATATTTGATTTGGGAGAACTCTTGAATATGGGAATCCTAAGGTATTTGAATGATATCCAATCCACTTTGAAGGAAAATCCAAATATCTGAGACATTGGCTCAAGAGGTTGGGACAAATGTTCCATCCAAATAAGAAACTATTTCCTTTATTTGCCAGCCCTATAGAGACTAAAAGAAAAGTGGCAAAAATATTTTTAAACCTTCAAGCCATAATTATATATTCTCCTCCTAGAAGAAGAGTATCATTCGGGAACTAAGAATGATTTATTTCCTTGATTCCTCTACAAAATAATATGTCTAGGATTCTTCCTATTCTACTTTCTTTTTCCAGATTCATGCTTAGAGAATTTGCAAGAATGATATAAAGAAAGGGGGACAATGGGTAGGCCTTGTGAATTCTCCTTATAGCTTGTAAAAAGCCACTTAGCCTTCCATTTAGTAATGTTGATATCTATGACTTACTTATGTTTGCTTTCATTAAATTTACAAAAGAATTAGAGAATCCAAACTTTTGAAGCACACAAAAAAGAAGGGAATAACATACCCAATCAAATGTGTTTTCCACATCCAATTTCAAAAGAAAACTTCTTTCATTTGATTTGGCTAGAATGTATTGCTTCCCGCACAAGAAGGATATTTTCCAATATACAATTCGACCTAGTTGACTAGAGAAGACCAAATATTCTTGAGCAGTACTTGGATATGACAATGTGACCGGGTTTGGCATGGATTATGTTGTTGGTTTATTTGACTTGAAAAGATAAGATTCTATCTCTTGTTGTATTGAATAATTTCTCTAAGAAATAGTTGTTGGATTTTCCCTTCGTTAAAGGTTTTCCCAAGATAAATTTTTGTGTGTCTTGTGTTTGGTTATATCTTCACGATACTCTGGGTATTTATTGTTTTTATTGTTGATATTTTCTATGTATTTCTTAATGATGAATGTGACACAAGCTAGATTAATGAAGATTATCATTGAAATTAATTATTAATCTAGAAAATCTTGAAAATTCAACATCAGAGTGAATGTTAAAGAGCAAGCTTGAAGAACCCAAGTATGAGAAGGTCGAGGTTTTCAGAAATGCCATAGCCCAAAAGTTTGACTAAGTAAGTAAATAAGGATAGTTAGTTGAGGAACAAAGCCCTAGATTAAATTGTTTATTCTTTTGTTGTCTTCCTCTATTCTGTTGATTCCATTATTTTATACTCGGCCACGATGAGTGAATGGGCACATGAAGTGGTTGGGTCATTGTTCCATAGGTCGACATTCATTTAGTTACAAACTCAAGCATGAAACCCCAAATTCGGTCAGTCAGACCAACTCATTCCATCTTTCGCATCATTGTTTGGGTGCACTCGTTCTGGTTTAGGCTAACTTGTTCCATCTTGGGCATGTTCATTCAGGCGCACCCATTCCATCTTGGGTGCAGTACTCATTCCTGTTCGAGCGGACTTGTTCCATCTCAGCTACAATATTTCTATCTTGGGTGCCCTCATTCAACCTTGGGCATGCTCATGTCGACTCAGGTGCCCTCATTCCACTCCAACTCGAGTGCACTCATGCTGACTTAGGTGCCTTCATTCCACCTGGCTAACTCAGGTACCTTTGTTCCACATTGGGCATGCTTGTGCCAACTCGAGTGCCCTTGTTCTACTTGGGTGACTCCGTGTCGACTTGGACGTTCTTATTCTACCTAGGCACCCTTAGACCACATGGGCACTCTCAAGTGTTCTTGACCCGTTTGGGGAAATCCCCCCAAGATGTCGCATAACATCATGGCATGCTCATCTCGTTCACTGACTTGACTCATCTAACTCATGCTCATCTCGTTCACTGACTCAACTCGTCTAACTCATGTTAATATCACATTAAAATAATTTTAAATAATAATGATTCATACATAATATTGTGATATTTTAAATTATTATTTGTAAATATATACCAATTTAATTAATTTAAGGGAAATATTTCAAGTACAAGAATGTGAAAAATAATGTGTGTGTGTACATGTGATAAATTGATGAACCGATAGCCCATCGACACATTCTCAACCTTCAATGGTTTGCTAGATGGTTGAGATATGGTGCGTCGCCTGAGTTTAACAAAGGGGCTTACTATTGGGGCACCTCTGCTCAACTACATGCATAACATGAGTTTCAAATTGGGGCTTGGCCATTGGGTTTATAGTGTCCTCTGCCAGGATTGACTCAATTTTTCCATAAATTACTGGTTATTTTTAACTGTTATCAAGTCTCCTCATTAGATGGTGATTTTTGGTGGTTTTATTGTTTATGCTGGATGGGCAGTGGATGTTTCCTTGCTGGGATGATCTTATGAATGATACTATTGTTCATTGCATTTTTCTCTTGTAGGCATCTTTTGAATTTCCTTCAAGAGGTGCAGACACTGTCTGGGTTCACGATACACTCAAAAGGTATGTCACATCTTCTCTGTGTTAGGTTCCCATTTTGTCTATTTTTGACTGTATATTTTGCCATTGTATTACCCTCTTCAACCCTTAAGTGAAAGCCTTTGCTAGTGTTTTGGCTTAATCACTCCAAAAGGTACATAATAACTTTCCTCATTACTACATGTTTAATTATTCAACACGTAATCATGCTATCTTTATAATTATTCCCTGAATTTGATTAAAGTGTTGACTAATTGCTGAAACTGCCTAACTGGCAGGATCACATTTTGTCGTTGTTGAAACAGCGGAAACAGCGCAAACTGTGAAGCTGAAATAGCAAGAACAGCATGAACCTTGATGCTGAAACAACAAGAACAGCATGAACCTTGATGCTGAAACAGCACGAACAGCACGCGCACTTTGAGGAACGGTTGGGATTTGCGTAACAAATATGCATCGACAAAAGAGTCTGACCGATTACTATATTGGTCGTAATGATCATGATCCTCATGGTTGTAACAATTATTGTTATCAAGAACTGACTTTCTTATTTTTGGTACAAAAGGGTTGAATCCGAATGTATGAAAATCTGTTGTAATAGATGTCTCCTCTATAAAGAGGAGACATCTACATTAGAGAAGGGGGGGGGAGAAGAGGGAAATATATTGTAACACAGAACTTGTGGTGAAGGGATGAGACTGAATCTCTTTTTGTAATATGGTTTATTGGCAGATGAATACATGTTTGTTCTGAGTGTTCTATTTTAATTCCTGTGTTCTGGGAAATCTTGTGAGAAGGACAGGGCCCACCTTCATCACAAGATTCACCCATCTTCTTTCTGTTGTGTGGTGTGTGTGTGATTTCTGTTTATATTACAGTTACTGCTTCTAATGATATTTACTTTTTCTGAAACTTTGTTTTTCTTTTTAACTGATTGATGTTGCATATGGGTGCCTCACCGGTGATTAGGATTTACAGAGTGTATGTGTGAACTGGACAACAGAGGCAGGTGCTAAAAGTCCTTACTCTAAGGATAGGGTCCTGATCCTTTGTTGCAGGACAGCCATCACTCCCTTTTGCAGATTTTTTTCCTTTAAGTTATTTGTTCTTACTTCATTTTCTGCAACTACTATAACTGTTGTAACACAGAGTAGGGATTTCATAGATAGTACACTGTTTATACTACAGCTTTTAATACCATTAAGATTGAGTACATACAATACGTAGTCACCTTTGGAATAATCATACTTTCCCGGGTTGATAATTAATGTGGCACTCGACTGTTTTATTATTAAACAATTAAAGTAGCCAACACTCTGAAGATACAATTTATGTGGTAATATTATCTGTGTGGCTTGATTGGTGTCGTTGTTTTTCCATTCTCCTGGTTTGTGCCATTTCCATTGACTCTCTAGCTTCTCTTTTCCGGGTATATGTTATTGGCTCTGGTACTGTTTCATAGGCTCGGTATTATCCATAGGGTGATCATTTTTAACACTGCCATTAATTTCACAATTATATATCCTGTCATCCTCTCCTGTTTGATGCCTTTTCTCTTAGACCTATGTCGTTTGGGTTCAAATCTATCTGGGATTTCTACTCTTCACTATCTTTTGGTTTGTTATCCACCTTTCATATAAACACTTTCATACCATCCTGGCCCCAATTGACATACTCCATTGTTATTACTAGACCATGCAAGCAATTTGGTTTTCGTTTATGAAACCTCTGGGTTAAATTTGTTGGTTGCTACTCTTGTTGCTGTGATTTGGGCTTTTAATTCCATTACACTCTATACATGTTTCATGATTTCCCACTATGTTTTTTCACATATAATTCTGTTTTCTTCGGCACTTCCTTCTGGTAGGATACTCTCTTTGGGTTTTATTGGGGTTTCGCCATTGACATGGTATGACGACCCTGTGCTTGGTGCTATGATGAAATTTCCTCTTCACAGTGTCTCTCCACCCTGACTAATTTTTTCAAAGCTCGACGTTTTGGCGTTAATGGATTTTCATTAGTTTCAGTTTTCTGTCTGTTGGTTCTTCGCCTTCTGGTGGTTGTTTTATTATTCTCGACCGGTGGGTGGCACATTTTCCTACTAACAACACATCGATTTATGGCAACGCGTCATCCTGGACATCTTTTCATGTGATCATTAACTTCACATCATTCCAAATCTGTTGATTATTCCTTCTGTTAGTGGCCATACTCTTTCCTATTTTGGGTTATCCATTTGACGGCGTCCACTTTCTTTGTGAGTGAATTTTATATTCCTCACTTGCACACTCTTCCTCGTTTTTGCTGATTTGGGGATCCCAAGATATGGTGGGCTTTATTTGGGGTCAATCACATCTTCTTTTCTCTTCTACTTCCCTACCTCTCATAATTACTTTGTCAGGGGGATTAGATTTCTTTCACTGCCCCTCCCTCGAATTTCCATCCCATGGCATATAATGAATCTGACGTGTCTACCAACGCAGATCTAATCTGTGCCGCCATGGTTGCTGATTCTTTGTGCATTGGTTGTTTTGGCCACGTTCACCACAGTGGCCCACACTCACTTGATGCATGGCATACCATGCTCGGGGACGACAGGGTGCCAGATGTTGCTCAATCGCTTCATATGTTGCGGGGTGGTGGTCATGCATTACATGAACGATGTTACAAACATCAATCTATTAAAACCATTACACCACCTCCGGCTTTGGCTTTGGATAACGTTGTTCTGGTGGATCGTATTACCAGTCTTCAGAAATGGGCTCTCATTGGCAGATGGTATTTTTCAGAGATGGAAGACTCTGAGATGCATAATTGGGTTGAAAAGAAATGGAAAATGATGCTAGGATACTTTTCAATTATTGTTTGACTGCTGAAAGGTTGGTATAACTTTCATTTTCTCAGTCGGGAGGACTTGGAGAAAATCAAAGCTAACCATGGATTCATGGTAAGATCTTCCTAGCCCTTCATAAGTGGTATATTGGGTATAATTGTTGGGCATAGGATCCCCAAGGAAAATTTTGGGGCTTAGAGCCTAGATTTTGGTCGTAAATTATATCTTTGATGTAAAGAGTGCATTTTGTGGGTGCAGAGAAAGTAGCTTGTAAATGAGTCATAGGGTTGTCCACCCTAAATATTGTAATTTAATGTTGGCTATAGAGATCTACCCATGGTCCACGGACCATGGGATTGTATAAATAGAGCGAGGCTCTAAGTTGTAAAGGAATAGAATTAGAATGACCATGGAATAGAAGCATAGCAGAAGATCTAAGGGTAAGGTAGAGTCTTTGGGTCGTAGAATAGGAGAAGGCTCTGCAACTGAGTGTGCAGAGGCCTAGTAGTTCGCAGCTGAGTGCGCGGATCCTTGCAGCTGAGTGCGCAGGGCGAGTCGAGTCTGTAACTGTTGAAGCATGAATAAACAGAAGTTTTGCCTCAATTATGTGTATTTATTTCCTGTTTTCTGTATCGAATATATTGGGTATAAATTGCATTTCTGTTGTCTATATGGTGCACGAACATATATAACTGTGTATATAAGTGAATGGGAGTTAAACTATATGGTTACGCGAATTTGACTAACATCTATAAGAGGATAATTAAGATACGCGGTGTAACTTGGGGAAATAGCGTAGATCGTTGCCATAACAATGCAAAATCACCTCAGCCCCCTAGTGTTATAGACATATTTTGGCACTGCAACCCCAAACTCATGTGTCCATAAACTAAGTTCTCTTTAGTCCCTAAAATTGTTGTTTCATACCCTAAAGGATCATGGTCAACTGATTACATCATTTCCCAGAAGTTCCACCTGAAAAACTACTCAGAATTGACCAAGACTGGACCATACTGACTGCTCCATGGTCAAGGTGCGATGCATACTAGCTTCAACACTAGCCAGGTGCGATGCATACTAGAATGGCCTTCTATGGGGTGTGATGAGTGAGAATAGACATATGGCAGAGACAGTTTGCTAAGTGGATGATCATGGAATCTTCCAGAAACTTCTCCTGTGACACTTGCCTCTCTAAATTCGCCCAGGGATGAGTAAGAGATCAATGAAATCTCCAAGTGGAACCAAGAACTATCATTGGAATGACACTAATCAAAAACCCAGAGCTGACTCACACCCTTGCAAGACATCTATAAATGGATCCCTCATCTAAGAGATCTAAAGGCTGGAATTTTGTATTTTGTAAGGAAGTGTTGTTGGTTTGTTGGTGAGAAGAGACATTGCATTGTTGGGTGATTTGCTTATTCATGAGGTGAAAAGGGCTTCTACACTCAGAGGATGATGCTGGATCAGACAGCTGGGTTGTAATCCTATCTTTCACTATTAATAAAGTTCTTTGAGTTTTCCTCCATATAATCGCGTGATTATGAATCTTATTGTTTATGAATGCAATTGTATGGTTAATGTGTTTTTGATTCCGTATTGTTTATGATGCTTTAGATGGAGATGCTTTGATGGTTTTTTGTTACTTTGACTCTACAGGTACTCTTTGAAGTGGGACAAGTAGGAGAGGAGTGGCAAATTCTATCAAGGAAAGGAGAAATCAAGCTAGGATCAAAGAAGAAGATCTAGGTTGGTCCTCTTTTCTTGCCTCTAATCTATCACACTTAAAGGAACTATTGAAAGGCTTTCATTGTTTGTCTCTAAGATAGCTACCCATCTTAGTGGGACTAGCAGTTCGAATCGACACTAGTTTTCCCTGAAACAAAATGGCGACTCCGCTAGGGAACGAATAGTTTGTTTTGTTTGTTTATTGTTTGCTTTATAAACTATAGACGGAGCCTGAAGTTAGCCAGCTAGCCTTCGAAATGCCTTTGCTGTGCAATTACGAAGTAGATGAATGTTGCTTCAGTCAATCTCCGGGTAGGTTTATGAACTGAAAATATGACTTACAAATCACTCTAAGTGCCCTTGTTGTATCTCAGAACCTCATAAGATCTTACCCCTATACTTTGTTTTTATTGTGCATCATTACTCAGCCTAAATCACTGAACTTAGTTGTAAATTTTGAGCAAAAACCAAGCTCAGTTTCGCTCCCTGGTCCATCGCACTATCTGTAACTATGCAACCTGGATGCATCGCACGTCCCTTGTGTTTAAGGTGAGATGCATCACTGTTTCCCTGTGTTGTAGGTGCGATGATTGAGTGATACTATTTTTTCTTTCTGAAAGTTAGTTTTTCCTCCTTGTTTTCAGCTCTATTCAGTAGTTTTGGTATTCATGATCAGTACCTTCTTGCTGGAACCTTCTTCCTTCGCATATTTCAGCCTCCATTAGTTAGGAATTGTAAATGTTTTTGTGTATTTGTGAATCATTTACAGTCTTCCTTTGTCGAAAGTAGCTTAATCGAACTATCGTTTTTGATGCAAGTGTCGTAATTGTCATTTTGAATCAAAAGAAGAGTGTCGTAAATTCTTCCTCTTCTAGATAGCTGATTGTACTTTTGTCATTGTGCTTGATTTGAGTTATTAGTATTTGAAGTGTCAAAAAATAGTTTTCAATTCGAAATCGAAAAGTGTCGTCTTAGTCTTCCTTTCGTTTTGAAAAGAAATTGTTAGAAATGTTGCTTTGAAAGAAAATAGTTCAGATCTATACTTAGATTTCCTTTTCGGCATTCACACATTAAGGAAGCAGAAAAAAAATACATGCATGTGCATTTGCGTTTTGACTGCATGCGAAATTTGATTTAGGAAAGTGCATTTAGTGTGTGCTCTATGCTCTCTGCTGAAAGAAAAATCATAATCTTCTTTCCTTTGTAGCTAGGATTTTCATTGCTAAAAGAACATAAACGACTGCTTATCATTTTATATTGCATATTTAGGAATTTTACATCTACATCACACGGTGAACCTTGAAAGACAAACTTCTAAGCAAGATCAACTCTAAAATAAATCTCAATGAACATAAAAATTCTTTGAAACCTAACGCAACACATCTAGAAGTCTAGGCTAGAGACGTGTTTCGGTGTCGTAAAACCTGGTAACTATCGTTTTCATCAAAGGTTGGGTGGTTCCTCCTCTTTTATATGACAAGTTCCAGTACAGACTTGTGCTCCCCGTACTGTCGAGTATACATTGGGAGACCACAATAGACTGATATCCTTTATCCTTAGGAAGTTGTGTTTGTTGCCCTATCGATCGCAATGCACTGAACACAACATTCGGGAAGATTGACTGCCGTACATAACTCCTTGGTAATTTCTCTATCATTTATCACCAACATGTATTTTGCAGTTTTGCGATCAGTTCGGTAATCCCTTTGTCTATATTTCCAGAATAGTCACTTTCGTTCCCTTTCGACTCCTTAAAAGAAAAGGTCCATCTAAGCACTTGTCACTTCAGGATCATTAAAAATCGAAGGCGACTAGAGTCACCTTTAGCTTTTTCTTGACTCTTAAAAATTGAAAAAGAAAGTTGCATCAAAGTGTCTTTAAAATTTATTTAAATCGGAATAACATCCCTGTTCCTTCGTTGATCTGAGGTTGAGATAATGGAGTCCACCAATCAAGGAATCCCTCTTGGAGGGAATCCTAGTCTTTTCTCCTCTTGGGGAGATATTGGTTCTCCATATATGCCTACATTGTCCCTTCTAGGAATCATAATCGGCCTGCCGGTATGGCTTTTCTCTACCTCTGTCATTCAAAACACCGTAATTCCTCAACAATCTAATCAGAAACCAGATGATACTGAAGTTACCCCTTCACCTTCTACTTCATTTGTTTCTCCTTCCCCTTATTCCTCTTCGCTTGGCGAAGCTTGTGACACTAAAACCAAGTAGCTGAGAAGAAAAAGAAAGGGAAGGAAAAGAAGAAGCCAGCTAAACAAGGGAACAACCATGCATCATCCGGTGAAAATCTTCACACTAAACTTTCCAAACCAAAAACTCCATGTGCAATTTGCAAGGGGAGCCATTACCATCAAGATTTCCCTTGCATTCCGTGGATCTTGAGAGAATGATCTCCCCATTTGCACCATTCGGTGTCATCAACCTCTGACAGTCAGGTTGACAACACATCATCAACTAGTGAAAACGAAGTCAATAAACATAAAGGAAAAGTCAGATTTCCATGTAGGTTATGTGAAGGTGATCATACAGTTCACCATTGTCCTTTTCTGGACAAAGCCAAAAGAATTTTGGATAACTGTCCTACTTCACCGCAGTGACTCCCACCTAGATACAGGAAACTCTTGCCAAGTCTTTTGCTAGTTGAAAACCCAATTGACATAACTCAAATTTCGATCGAATCGCATATCATTGAAAGTGATCCTTCTGAGTCCACACCGGACCAAAGTCAACTGGTTGAGATGGCAGTTGACCCAGTCTTTCCTTCAGAAAGCCCACCTTCGGATGATACAGTTTCCAAAGAGAATGAGAACGACACCGTTCAAATTCTTTTTGTCGATACAGAGTCTAATGAACTTGGGGTCAATCCACCCATTCCTTTACAAAAGGAAGAGACCCCCCCAGTTCATGATATTTATCTAAACATTTATTCGGTACCTCCTCCAAGCAGTCTAGTCGTTTTCTTTGATTGGAATCAACTAGCAAAACCATGCCTCCCATCTAATGTACCATTCCCGATCATAGTACAAGTTTACAAAATGATTGTGTCTGGCACTATCGTAGATGAAGGGGATTTAGTGAGTATCCTTTCCTCAACTACTTGGAAAGCGCTTGGTTCACCATTGCTTCTTCCTGAAAAAAAAAAAAAAAAAAAATAAATAAATAAAAATAAAAATAAAAATAAATAAATAAATAACAAAATAAAAATAAATAAATAAACAAATAAATTGTCGGGCTTCAACAAAGGAACCAGTCGACCATTGGGGATCCTTCCAAAGTTATCGATAAATTTGTGAAAGAAAACCATTCATTTGAACATGATGGTAGTCCAAGGGCCACTAGATTACAATCTACTCCTTGGACGTGAATATATATATATATATATCTATATATATATATATATATATATATATATATATATATATATATATATATAGCATGGAAGCTATTGTTTCCACATTCTTTCGAGTGATGTGTTTTCCACATGAAGGCAGACTGGTGCAACTTGTCAACCAACTTTCATTTCCTAGTTCAAACACAGCTATGAATCAACCATCATCCCTAAATGTTCTCTTTGCGTCAACAATGTCTCTTCAACCTTCATTCCATCCACCTAATCATAGCGAGTAGTTCAGTGAGTGTGATGAAGTTTAGGGGGCATGCACCCTACTCTACTTCGACAGGCGAACCCAGAGGAAAAGAGAGATTTTCTTGAAAGGTCATAATGCTTGGACTAAAGAAACATTCTCGTATAGGTTATGTGATCAGTCTGAAACACTTATTTCCTTGTACATTATGTGATTGGAAGCTCACACCATTCACCTCTTGTACGTTATGTGATTGGAAGCTCACACCATTCACCTTCGTCTATTTCGATGGACAAAGCAAAGGAAGAGTTTTTGTCTGCCAACATAAACAATCCTGCCTAACCGCAGGGACTTCCATTTGGTAACCTGGAAACTCTCCTTTTAATGAAACACCTGGGAGCATGCAAACCTTTGTATGCAAGTGAAAAACGACCTTTGATTTTCTTAGTTTGTAGGTTCTCAACCCTTTAACCTCATAGCTCGGTCATTTCTAGCCTGCATAAAAAGGCAATGAGCACATGTTATAGTAGTGTTCAAGCTCTTTAAAAATAAATCTTCCAAGAGACATCATCAAAATATTGGTAAGAGCAATGTTCCTGTAAGGTTCAAGCTCGTTAAAAAATAAACCTGACAGTACGCATAGTTTCTCATGGTTCAAGCTCATTAAAAAATGAAAACACCTTTGGTAAATAACCTGTGTGATCGCCATGCTATTATCCATTTTGAACCTTGGTTGTGTTCCTACCATCACCTCCATTCATTTGGCTGACCATACGCTTCCACTTGATTGTTTACCCTTTTGAGGAACAACTGCGATGAGTGATTTTGATCGCCACCCTCTTCACACTACCATGTTTTGAGAAGTTCCAAACTTACCTGGAACCGGTTGCTACCCGAAAAACCACTCATTCCTAAAAAACGAGTCCCTTTAAACTCCTTTTAGACTCGTTAAATATAAAAATATTGTCGAGCCATTGGCCTTTCCAGCTTGTTAAAGTAAAGGGAATGCTATCCCTCTCATATATTTTAATCTTTTTGGACCTAAGGGATTATTAAACAAAAATATTGAGTGCTTGTCTTTGTCGACTCGTTAAAACAATCAAAAAGTCATCCCTTTCGTATCATTTTATACTTTTTTGGACTTAAGGGATTATGCCACAAAAAGGACTGTTGGAGTTTCCTTTTCGTCCCTTTTCAAACTCTCTAAACATGAAAAGGACCGAGTTATCTTTGTCATTAAACTCGTTAAAATAATAGTGACAAACTTGTCCACCCAGGCAAGAACGAGTCTCACTGACGCTAGGCTCGCTAAAAACAAAGCGAAAGGTTTGCCCGAAGGGAAAATTATAGACCAAGCATATGTTGTCCTCCTCAAGCTTGACAAAAATAAAGAGGTACTTGTTAGCAATGAATGGGGAAAAAGGGAAGAAAACTTGAAGAACTTTATTGGTAGCAAGTCGCTCTTGAACATGACACTTTCACTCCATCACCATGATTGAGTTGGGTTGGGTTTTTCCATTCACCTTCACCATTGGTCCTCCGTACCATCCATGGAGTTAATGCTACCAGTCCATGTCAGTGTCCCTGACATGTTCAAGAGAAGTCATTCAAAGAATTCACCATCCAGCAAATGCCTCATCCACTGTAATACCTACACCCTTAATTTTTCATGGCCGCCATTCCTAAATATTATATCATCAGATCATTTTCACCTCCACAAAAAATATTTGCTCTGTTTCATGTCGTAGATGTGGGATACATCAAGGCCCTCCTACGACAGGTCACTTCTTGTCGACATCAGCTCATTATCCAAGAAGTTGACTTAGAAACAACCCTTTCAGTACTTTGAAGCTTGCATGCCTCAATGGCAAGTTTCTCACTTCCGGCGACAGGTTTACATCAATTACCTTCGACCGAAAGATTTTGTGTGGTGTTTGACATCGGCTCATATATTCACACCACATGAATTGTATTGTAGTACCTTGAGGGTCATCATCATTATCGGTGACTCCTCTCGCGTCTGTTAATAGCTTACATTATTGGCTGGTAATCAGGTGATGTCTTTCCATGTTCGACTTCAGAACATCTTTTCACATGGATCGACTTGTACATCGGGCGAAGATTGAACGAGTTTTGAAGACCCCAGATCTAGTTTCATCCATCCGGGCTGCGATATATTCAGGAACATAAAGACATCAAATGTGCACAGAATCTACACAAATAGTCATCTAAGCAAAAGAAGATGACTCTTCATGTGAAGAATCACCAGTCTACAACAGCAGACGATTGTTTGTCCTATGTACGTGAAAATGAATTTATAAAGCTGAGCATGGGAATTCCCACCTCAGCTAGATCATGAAAAGAATATGATGATGATGTATTTTGTTGTATCTTATACAGGTCACCTTCCAGTACAAATACCTCGGATCCTCATGACAGAGCATTTCACCTTAAATCAGAAGATTTACGACCTCATGCTTTAGGGGGTAGCTGTTATAAAGATATATGGGCACTGCAACCCCAAACTCATATGTCCATAAACTAAGGGCTCTTTAGTCCCTAAAAGTGTTGTTTCATACCCTAAAGGATCATGGTCAACTGATTACATCATTTCCCAAAAGTTCCACCTGACAAACTACTCAGAACTAGCCAAAACTAGACCATACTGACTGCTCCATGGTCAAGGTGCGATGCATACTAGCTGCAACACTAACCAGGTATGATGCATGTTGGAATGACCTTCTGTGGGGTGCGATGAGCAAGAATAGACAAATGGAAGAGACAGTTTGCTAAGTGGATGATCATGGAATCTTCCAGAAACTTCTCCTGTGACACTTGCCTCTCTGAATTCACCCAGGGATGAGTAAGAGATCAATGAAATCTCCAAGTGGAACCAAGAACTATCAGTGGAATGACACTAATAAAAAACCCAGAGTTGACTCACACCCTTGTAAGACATCTATAAATGGATCCCTCATCTGAGAGATCTAAAGGCTGGAATTTTGTATTTTGTAAGGAAGTGATGTTGGTTTGTTGGTGAGAAGAGACATTGCATTGTTGGGTGATTTGCTTATTCATGAGGTGAAAAGGGCTTCTACACTGGGAGGATGATGCTGGATCAGACAGCTGGGTTGTAATCCTCTCTTTCACTATTAATAAAGTTCTTTGAGTTTTCCTCCATATAATCGTGTGTTTATGAATCTTATTGTTTATGAATGCAATTTTATGGTCAATGTGTTTCTGATTCCGCATTGTTTATGATGTTTTATATGGAGATGCTTTGATGCTTTTCTGTTACTTTTACTCTATAGGAACTCTTTGAAGAGGGACAAGTAGGAGAGGAGTGGAAAATTCTATCAAGGAAAGGAGAAATCAAGCTAGGATCAAAGCGGAAGATCCAGGTTGGTCCTCTTTTCTTCCCTCTAATCTATCACACTTAAAGGAACTCTCGAAAGGCTTTCATTGTTTGTTTCTAAGATAGCTACCCATCTTAGTGGGACTAGCAGTTCGAATTGACACTAGTTTTCCCTGAAACAAAATGGCGACTCCGCTAGGGAATGAATAGTTTGTTTTGTTTGTTTATTGTTTGCTTTATAAACTACAGACGGAGCCTAAAGTTAGCCAGCTAGCCTTCAAAATTCCTTTGCTATGCAATTGCGAAGTAGATGAATGTTGCTTCAGTCAATCTCCGGGTTGGTTTATGAACTGAAAATATGACTTACAAATCACTCTAAGTGCCCTTGTGGTATCTCAGAACCTCATAAGATCTTACCCCTATACTTTGTTTTTACTGTCCATCATTACTCAGCCTAAATCACTAAACTTAGCTGTAAATTTTGAGCAAAAACCAAGCTCAGTTTCGCTCCCTGGTCCATCGCACTATCTGTAACTGTGCAACCTGGATGCATCGCACCTCCCTTGTGTTGCAGGTGAGATGCATTGTTGTTTCCCTGTATTGTAGGTGTGATGATTGAGTGATACTATTTTTTCTTTTTGAAAGTTAATTTTTCCTCCTTGTTTTCAGCTCTATTCAGTAGTTTTGGTATTCATGATCAGTACCTTCTTGCTGGAACCTTCTTCCTTCGCATATTTCAGCCTCCATCAGTTAGGAATTATAAATGTTTTTGTGTATTTTTGAATCATTTACAGTCTTCCTTTGTTGAAAGTAGCTTAATCGAACTATCGTTTTTTATGCAAGTGTCGTAAATGTCATTTTGAATCAAAAGAAGAGTGTCGTAAAGTCTTCCTCTTCTAGATAGCTGATTGTACTTTTGTCATTGTGCTTGATTTGAGTTATTAGTATTTGAACTGTCGAAAAATAGTTTTCAATTCGAAATCGAAAAGTGTCGTCTTAGTCTTCCTTTCATTTTGAAAAGAAATTGTTAGAAATGTCGCTTTGAAAGAAAATAGTTCAGATATGTACTTAGCTTTCCTTTTCGGCATTCACACATTAAGGAAGCAGAAAAAAAATACATGCATGTGCATTTGCATTTTGACTGCATGCGAAATTTGATTTAGGAAAGTTTAGTGTGTGCTCTATGCTCTCTACTGAAAGAAAAATCATAATCTTCTTTCCTTTGTAGCTAGGATTTTCATTGCTAAAAGAACATAAATGACTGCTTATCATTTTATATTGCATATTTAGGAATTTTACATCTACATCACACGGTGAACCTTGAAAGACAAACTTCTAAGCAAGATCAACTCTAAAATAAATCTCAATGAACATAAAAATGCTTTGAAACCTAATGCAACACATCTAGAAGTCTACGCTAGAGACGTGTTTCGGCGTCGTAAAACCTGGTAACTATCATTTTCATCGAAGGTTGGGTGATTCCTCCTCTTTGATATGACAAGTGCCAGTACGGACTTGTGCTCCTCGTACTGTCGAGTATACATTGGGAGACCACAATAGGCTGATATCCTTTATCCCTAGGAAGTTGTGTCTGTTGCCCTATCGATCGCAATGCAGTGAACACAGAATTCGGGAAGATTGACTGTCATACATAACTCCTTGGTATTTTCTCTATCATTTATCACCAACGTGTATTTTTCAGTTTTGCGATCAGTTTGGTAATCCCTCTGTCTAGATTTCCAAAATAGTCACTTTCGTTCCTTTTTGACTCCTTAAAAGAAAAGGTCCATCTGAGCACTTGTCACTTCAGGCTCATTAAAAATCGAAGGCGACTAGAGTCACCTTTAGCTTTTTCTCGACTCTTAAAAATTGAAAAAGAAAGTTGCGTCAAAGTGTCTTTAAAATTTATTTAAACCGGAATAATATCCCTATTCCTTCGTTGATCTGAGGTTGAGATAATGGAGTCCACCAATCAAGCAATCCCTCTTGGAGGGAATCCTAGTCCTTTCTCCTCTTGGGGAGATATTGGTTCTCCATATATGGCTACATTGTCCCTTCCAGGAATCACAATCGGCCTGCCGGTATGGCTTTTCTCGACCTCTGTCATTCAAAACACCATAATTCCTCAACAATATAATCAGAAACTAGATGATACTGAAGTTACCCCTTAACCTTGTACTTCTTTTGTTTCTCCTTCCCCTTCTTCCTCTTCGCTTGGTGAAACTAGTGACACTAAAAACCAAGTAGCTGAGAAGAAAAAGAAAGGGATGGAGAAGAAGATGCTAGCTAAATAAGGGAACAACCATGCATCATCTAGTGAGAATCCGCACACTAAACTTTCCAAACCAAAAACTCTATGCGAAATTTCCAAGGGGAGCCATTACCATCGAGATTGCCCTTTCATTCTGTGGATCTTGAGAGAATAGTCTCCCCATTTGCACCATTCAGTGTCATCAACCTCTGACAGTCAGGTTGAAAACACATCATCAACTAGTGAAAACGAAGTCAATAGACATAAAGGAAAAGTCAGATTTCCATGTAGGTTATGTGAAGGTGATCATACAGTTCACCATTTTCCTTTTCTGGATGAAGCCAAAAGCATTTTGGATAACCGTCTTGCTTCACCGCAATGACTCCCACCTGGATACAGGAAACACTTGCCAAGTATTTCGCTAGTTGAAAACCCAATTGACATAACTCAATTGTCGATCGAATCGCCTATCATTGAAAGTGAACCTTCTGAGTCCACACCGGACCAAAGTCAACTGGTCGAGATGGCAGTCAACCCAGTCTTGCCTTTAGAAGGCCCACCTTCGGATGATACATTTTCCAAAAAGAATGAGAATGACACCGTTCAAATTCTTTTTGTCAATACAGAGGCTAATGAACTTGGGGTCAATCCACCCATTCCTTTACAACAGGAAGAGACCCCCCCAGTTCATGAGATTTATCAGGACATTTATTCGGTACCTCCTCCAAGTAGTCTAGTTGTTTTATTTGATTGGAATCAACTAGAAAAACCCCACCTCCCATCTAATGTACCATTCTGGATCATAGTACAATTTTACAAAATGATCGTGTCTTGCACTATCATAGATGAAGGGGCTTCAGTGAGTATCCTTTCCTCAACTGCTTGGAAAGTGCTTGGTTTGCCATTGCTTTTGCTTGAAAAACAAAATTTGTCGGGCTTCAACAAAGGAACTAGTCGACCATTAGGGATCCTTCCAAAGTTACCGATAACTTTGAGAAAGAAAACCATTCATTTGAACGTGATGGTAGTCCAAGGGCCACTAGATTACAATCTACTCCTTGGACGTGACTATATATATAGCATGGAAGCTATTGTTTCCACATTCTTTCGAGTGATGTTTTTTCCACATGAAGGTAGACTGGTGCAACTTGTCGACCAGATTTCATTTCCTGGTTCAAACACAACTATGAATCAACCATCATCCCTAAATGGTCTCTTCGCATCAACAATGTCTCTTCAACCTTCATTCCATCCACCTAATTACAACGAGTAGTTCAGTGAGTGTGATGAAGTTTAGGGGGCATGCACCCTAGTTTGCTTCGGCAGGCGAACCCAGAGGAAAAGAGAGATTTTCTTGAAAGGTCATAATGCTTGGACTGAAGAAACATTCCCATATAGGTTATGTGATCAGTCTGAAACACTTATTTCCTTGTACATTATGTGATTGGAAGCTCACACCATTCACCTCTTGTATGTTATGTGATTGGAAGCTCACACCATTCACCTTCGTCTATTTCGATGGACAAAGCAAAGGAAGAGTTTTTTGTCTGCCGACAGAAACAATCCTGCCTAACCACAGGGACTTCCATTTGGTAACCTGGAAACTCTCCTTTTACTGAAACACCTGGGGGCATGAAAATCTTTGTATGCAAGTGAAAAAAGACCTTTGATTTTCTTAGTTTGTAGGTTCTCAACCCTTTAACCTCATAGCTCGGTCATTTCTAGCCTGCATAGAAAGGCAATGAGCACATGTTATAGTAGTGTTCAAGCTCATTAAAATATAAATCTACTAAGAGACATCATCAAAAGAATGGTAAGAGAAATGTTCCCGTAAGGTTCAAGCTCGTTAAAAAATAAACCTGATACTGAGCATAGTTTCTCCTGATTCAAGCTCATTAAAAAATGAAAACACCTTTGGTAAATAACCTATGTGATCGCCATGCTATCAGCCCTCTTGAACCTTGGTTGTGTTCCTACCATCACCTCCATTCATTTGGCTGACCATACGCTTCCACTTGCTTGTTTACCCTTTTGAGGAACAACTGCGATGAATGATTCTGATTGCCACCCTCTTCACACTACCATGTTTTGAGAAGTTCCAAACTTACCTGGAACCGGTTGCTACCCGAAATACCACTCATTCCTAAAAAAACAAGTCCCTTTTAAACTCTTTTTAGACTCGTTAAATATAAAAATATTATCGAGCCATTGGCCTTTCCAGCTCGTTAAAGTAAAGGGAATGCCATCCCTCTCATATATTTTAATCTTTTTGGACCTGAGGGATTATTAAACAAAAAGATCGAGTGTTTGTCTTTGTTGGCTCGTTAAAATGATCGAAAAGTCATCCCTTTCATATCATTTTATACTTTTTTGGACTTAAGGGATTATGCCACAAAAAGGACTGTTGGAGTTTTCTTTTCGTCCCTTTTCAAACTCTCTAAACATGAAAAGGACCGAGTTATCTTTGTCATTAAACTCGTTAAAACAATAGTGACAAACTTGTCCACCCAGGCAAGAACGAGTCTCACTGACGCTAGGCTTGCTAAAAACAGAGAGATAGGTTTTCCCGAAGGGAAAATTATAGACCAAGTATATGTTATCCTCCTCAAGCTTGACAAAAATAAAGAGGTACTGGTCAGCAATGACTAGGGAAAAAGGGAAGGAAACTTGAAGAACTTTATTGGTAGCAGGTCGCTCTTGAACATGACACTTTCACTCCATCACCATGATTGAGTTGGGTTGGGTTTTTCCATTCACCGTCACCATTGGTCCTCCGTACCATCCATGGGGTTAATGCTACCAGTCCATATCAGTGTCGTCGACATGTTCAAGAGAAGTCATTCAGAGAATTCACCATCCAACAAATGCCTCATCCACTGTAATACCTACACCCTTAATTTTTCATGGCCGTCATTCCTGAATCTTATATCATCAGATCATTTTCACCTCCACAAAAATTATTTGCTCCGTTTCGCATCATAGATGTGGGATACATCAAGGCCCTCCTACGACAGGTCACTTCTTGTTGACATCAGCTCATTATCCGAGAAGTTGACTTAGAAACAACCCTTTTAGTACTTTGAAGCTTGCATGCCTCAATGGCAAGTTTCTCACTTCCGGCGACAGGTTTACATCAATGACCTTCGACCGAAAGATTTTGTGTTGTGTTTGACATCGGCTCATATATTCACACCACGTGAATTGCACTGTAGTACCTTTAGGGTCATCATCATTATCGGTGACTCCTCTCGTGTTTGTTAACAGCTTACATTATTGGCTGGTAATCAAGCGATGTCTTTCCATGTTCATCTTCAGAACATCTTTTCACATGGATCGACTTGTACATCGGGCGAAGACTGAACGAGTTTTGAATACCCCAGATCTAGTTTCATCCATCCGGGCTACGATATATTTAGGAACATAAAGACATCAAATGTGCACAAAATCTACACAGATAGTCATCTAAGCAAAAGAAGATGACTCTTCATGCGAAGAATCACCAGTCTGCAACAACAAACAATTGTCTGTCCTATGTACATGAAATTGAATTTATAAAGCTGAGCATGGGAATGCCCGCCTCATCTAGATCATGAAAAGAATATGATGATGATGTATTGTATTGTATCTTATACAGGTTACCTTCCAGTACAAATACCTCGGATCCTCATGATCAAGCATTTCACCTGACATCAGAAGATTTATGACCTCATGCTTTAGGGGGTAGCTGTTATAGAAATATATGGGCACTACAGCCCCAAACTCATATGTCCATAAATGAAGGGCTCTTTAGTCCCTAAAAGTGTTGTTTCATACCCTAAAAGATCATGGTCAACTGATTACATCATTTCCCAGAAGTTCCACCTGAAAAACTACTCAGAACTGGTCAAAATTGGACCATATTGACTGCTCCATGGTCAAGGTGCGATGCATACTGGCTGCAACACTAGCCAGGTGCGATACATACTGGAATGGCCTTTTGTGGGGTGCGATGAGAAAGAATAGACAAATGGCAGAGACAGTTTGCTAAGTGGATGATCATGGAATCTTCCAGAAACTTCTCCTGTGACACTTGCCTCTCTGAATTCGCCCAGGGATGAGTAAGAGATCAATGAAATCTCCAGGTGGAACCAAGAACTATCAGTGGAATGACACTAATCAAAAACCCAGAGCTGACTCACACCCTTTCAAGACATCTAGAAATGGATCCCTCATCTGAGAGATCTAAAGGCTGGAATTTTGTATTTTGTAAGGAAGTGCTATTGCTTTGTTGGTGAGAAGAGACATTGCATTGTTGGGTGATTTGCTTATTCATGAGGTGAAAAGGGCTTCTACACTTGGATGATGATGCTAGATCAGACAGCTGGGTTGTAATCCTCTCTTTCACTATTAATAAAGTTCTTTGAGTTTTCCTCCCTATAATCGCCTGTTTATGAATCTTATTGTTTATGAATGCAATTGTATGGTCAATGTGTTTCTAATTCCGCATTGTTTATGATGTTTTAGATGGAGATGCTTTGATGGTTTTCTATTACTTTGACTCTATAGGTACTCATTGAAACGGGACAAGTAGGAGAGGAGTGGCAAATTCTATCAAGGAAAGGAGAAATCAAGCTAGGATCAAAGCAGAAGATCCAGGCTGGTCCTCTTTTCTTCCCTCTAATCTTTCACACTTAAAGGAACTCTCGAAAGGCTTTCATTGTTTGTTTCTAAGATAGCTACCCATATTAGTGGGACTAGCAATTTGAATCGACACTAGTTTTCCCTAAAACACCTAGTTAGGGCTATGCGAAAGACAATTATAGCAGATCACGAAGGTATCGTAGGTCAGAACGGTGCACGAAGGTAGGCACATTTGGACTAAATCGACCCCTCAGACATCTCAAGGGTGCGGAAACTTGGTTCCAGCATCCCCCCATACTACTTTTGGTGAGACTTCAGTCCGCGCTCCGCGGCCTGATGTCGAAAGGGCCAGTAGTGTAGGGATTTGTTTGGCTAATTAACTCCGAACCTAGGTCAAGCCCCCTCAAGCCAACAAATGGTTCCGTTGTCGGGACTGGAATCTGAATAGAGATGTCTGATGTTGTATCATTGGAATCCTACTAAGAAGGAAATTGAAGGCTGGTTGGATAAAATAATTCACAAGTTTGCGGTGCAGGAGAACAAGAACTCACGACTGACAAAAGAAGAGTGGTTAGACTGCTACCTGTACATAGAGATCCACGAAATCTTCTTCGCGTCTTTCCCTACTGAGTTGTACGAGTGGATCACGAAGCTAGAAGATAGCCAAGGAAGGTGGAAACTTGAAAATCCTATTGTGTGGACACCAGAATTAGTACGAAGGTTGGAAGCCTCAGAGGATGAGATCGTGCATCCCATTGATCATTGGCTCGATCGAATTATAGGAGGATTCATTACTGAGTTCGCGGTTGACACCTCAGTTAGCTAGAGTGAGGCACACTGACGCTTTCTCAAGGGACCGTGGGGTAAGTACGTAAAGTCTCTGAATACTTGGATTAAAATGTTATTGTGCGAAAAGAGGATTATGCAATTACCTTGATGTTTAGGGCTATGCAAAGTGGAAAAACTTACAGGAACAAAGGAAATAAGGGACCATAAACTAGCCCCTTGATTCTACCTCCGCAAGGGGACAAGGAAGAGCTCGTGAAGGTCTCTCCGCGATGTGCGATCCATTTGATAAGACAAATAATTCCACAAATACCACCCCCACCCACATCGCCACCAGCGTCATCACCTTCACCGCCATCTTCACTCGTACCACCTCTGCCACCACCGCGAATCAATATGGCAAGCATGATAAAGTTGCCTGTGTTCAAAGGAGTGGGAAATGAGGATCCAAACCAATTTTGGTTCGCCGTACGAGCCGTATTAGAAGCACAGGGAGTTATAGATGACAATATAAAGAAAGAGACATTGGTTAACACCCTGCAGGACTGCGCAATGACCTGGTATATTAGGCACTCCAATGATAATCCAAATGTGGGAATCGTTGATATCCAAACAGCGCTAAACAGAGAATTTAGCAGGCCAAAGTCTGAAGCACATTCGATCACTGGATTCAAAGAAATCATGATGCTACCAGGTGAAACTCCTTGGGAGTTGGATTAGAGGTTGAAGTGTACGATTCGTGAAGCTAATATGAATTTGACGGATGGACAACATCGCGAATGGTTTGTAGCATCACTAACGCCACATTTAAGGAGTGCGCTATCGCAGCAGAAGTTAACGACTCAGGAAGAGGCCTTAGAGATTGCGATGAGGCTGCATGAGACCCCAATGCAGGATCCTAACTTAGGGGTTCAATAGATCCATGCGCAGCTGAAGAATTTATGCCTGGAAATGCAGAGTCTGAAACAGGATAGGACAACTCGACCAGAAGTGCATGAAGAAGTGTGGTGTGTAAAATGCAAAGGTCAAGGTCATGACAAGGACCATTGCCCAGTGTTTGAAAATTACCTCACGGGAGGAGGAATGATGCTGTTAAGGCCAGAAGCACAAGTAGGACCTAGCGTGGCACCTGCTTTGTGGTGTGCGATTTGTCAAATAGGTGGAAAACACGCTATGAACAACTGCCATTTGTTACAAAAGTATACACAAAATTTGCAGCAATTTTTCTATAACTTTTGTAGGTCAGTGGAACATGATGAGCGCACTTATAAAAGCTATGAGTTGATGATGGATATAACTCCCACCTATAGAGTTTAGGCTGAATCGCGGCCCCTAGACCAGAATACAGGAGTGGCACGAACATGATTTCAGGGGCATAGACAAGACTGAGGCGAAGGAGGAGCTCGAAGAGGTCGCACTCAGTTGATATGCTAAAATTGTGGAGGGCCAGGACATTATGCCCGTGATTGTACGAATCCAACACGATCGTCCTGTTTATATTGAACCTTGTTTGATCATGAGACGGAAGATTGTCCTACGTTGATAGCTAGGATACATGACAAAGGAGTGTTGCTGCCTCTGCCGACTCAAAACTTGCAAATGATGAGGTTTGAGCCGCACAAGGAAGATCCAAATGTGAACGTTGAGCTCCGAAGTGGAATCGCGATGGGAAATGATAAAGGCAAACAACCGGAAGATAGTACTTGGGTTTGCAAAGCCCCGGCAAAAGAAGCAGAGTTTGACATGGAGCGCGCTTGGGAAACCTTCATGGAAGCCAAGAAGAGCTTCACTGAGGCCCCCACTTCAAGAAGAAAAGATAGACCAGAGCCAGAGATGGACCCATCTATGCTCACAACATTCCTGGAAACATGCATGAAGTTATTACACGACAGTAAAGCTATAAAATGGTTACAGGAACTCATTAACAGATGCGTTGGGACCGCACTAGGAGAACCGCATGTGGTCAGAAAGATTGGAAAGCATAAGACAAGGACGAGAAGAGAAATGAGGTTAACCGCACAAATTGGAGAATATGAAATGGACCAAGTAATTTTGGATTTAGGATCAGATGTGAATGTTCTATCGAAGCAGACATGGGAGCATGTTGTTGGGAAAAGTATCCAATACGGAATGACCCTATCCCACTCTAAGGGTGATAGTACCTCAGCAACAATCAAAGCAAAGTTATTCGAAATTACTTCTTTATGAGATGTAAGAGAGAGGAGAAAGAGATCCACTAACCGTTGTCTTCTGCTAATGATTGATCCAATCTTCTCTCTTTGTTGCTTGCTCCCAGCTCCTTGCTCTTTCACTGGCCCAGCTACACCAAGATCCTGCAAAATCACAAGAGAGGGAAACTACAAGAAGCATACATTCATAATTGATTCAAGGATTAGAATAAATCAAATATACAAGAATCAATACGCCATTGAGACACATGCATATAGAAGAACCTCAAATGCTTTATTAATGGAAGAAGTAAAGTTCAGGAAGTAATACAACCATAAAAGGCCCAATCCAGCATCACCTCCCAGCAGAAAGAAATCTCCTCTTCACGTCCTTCAAGCAAATCACCCAATAGTTCTATACTCAAACCAACAGCACTTCCTTACATACACAAGATTCCAGCCTCCTTAGACCTCATGAGAGAGCTCTATATATAGGAGTTTTGGAGAAAGGATGAGTCAGCTTGAGGCTGGCATGAAGCTGACTAGTGTCCTCTCCCACTTCAGTTATTCTTCAGTTCTTGAGTCCACTTGGAGGTTCTTGCTTGCACTTGGAGATCTAGACCCTCTTACTCATCACTAGGCGAATTTCCTGATCCAAGTGTCATTTTGGAAGCTTCCTGGGCATTGACACCTTGAGGAATGACTGTGCCACTTGGCCAATCTCGCCCAGCGCAGGTAGCCTTCATTGGAGTTGACATTCAGCGCAGGTACCGAGTGGAGCAGTTGACATTCAGCGCAGATGCTCAGTGGAGCAGTTGACATGATCCAGAAATAGCTTGTTTTTGAGTGTTTTCAGGTGGAGAACTGATTTTCAGTGTTGTGGTTTGCTGACCTTGTTCCTCTAGGGGTAGGAACAACATGTTTAGGGACTTTGGATCCCTTAGATTATTGACATTTCATGCTCCATGCTGTAAGGCACAAAAATGTCTATAACATTTGCCCCCTAAAGTATGAGGTCGTTTATCGGGTGAAATGCTTTATCAGGAGGATCCGAAGTTCATTCAATCGCTGAGAGGTGACCTGTAATAAAATACATTATTTTTCATTCTGCTTTCATGATCTAGCTGAGGCGGGCATTCCCATGCTCAGCTTTATAAATTCATTTTGGTACATAGAACAGACGATCGTCTGATGGTAGACTGATAATTCTCTGCTGAAATTATCATCCTTTGAGTAGGATGATCATCTGCTGCAATGATGTACATGTCAAATGTCTTTATGCTTCCTGAATATATATCGCAGCCCGGATGGATGAAACTATATCCGGGGTCTTCAAACTCGTTCGATCTTCACTCTAAGTACAAGTCGATCCATGTGAGAATTGCGCTGAAGTCGAACATGGA
Organism: Pinus tabuliformis; assembly: GCA_031772625.1. Classification (NCBI taxonomy): domain Eukaryota; kingdom Viridiplantae; phylum Streptophyta; class Pinopsida; order Pinales; family Pinaceae; genus Pinus; species Pinus tabuliformis. The sequence continues at coordinate 1,320,420,967 of CM062807.1, forward strand.
AAGACATCGCTTGATTACCGGTCAATGATGTAAACCGTTAACAAGCGCGAGAGGAATCACCGATAATGATAATGACCCTCAAGGTACTGCAGTACAATTCACGTGGTGTGAATATAGGACTTGGCGTCGAACACCACGCAAAATCTTCTGGTCGAAGGTCATTGATGTATACCTGTCGCCGGAAGTGAGAAACTTGCCATTGAGGCATGTAAGCTTCAAAGTACTGAGGGGGGTGTTCCTAGATCAACTTCTTGGATAATGAGCTGAAGTCGACAAGAAGCGATCCGTCAAAGGAGGGCCTTAATGAATCCCACATCAGTGACACGGAACGGAGCTAATGACTTTAGTGGAGGTGAAAACAATCTGTGAAATATGATTCAGGGTGGCGATCATGGGTGGATGAAAGATGATGTATGGCAGTGGATGGGACACGGTTGACTCTTTCTGAACAACATCTCTTGAACATATAACGACACTGATGCGATGGATCGGTAGCATTACCCCAAATGTGGATGGTTTGGCGAAGACCATGGTGATGAGACCGGTGAATGAAACAACCCAACCCGATGTGATACGGAGGAAAAGTGTCATGTTCAAGAGTGACTTGCTACCATTAAAGCTTTGAGGTTCTCCCAATTTTTCCCCAGTCATTTCTGACCAGTACCTCTTTATTTTTGTCAAGCTTGAGGAGGATAACATATGCTTGTTCTATAACCTGCCCTTCGGGCAAGCCCATCGCTATGTTTTAACGAGCCTAGCGATAGGGAAACTCGTTCTCGTCTAAAGACAAGTTTGTCGCTATTTAATCATTTTAAGGAGTCTAACGTCAAGGAAAACTCGGTCCTTTTCATTTTTAGAGAGTCTGAAAAGGTACAGAAAGTTAACTCCAAAATTCCTTTTTCGTCATCTAATCCCTTAAGTCCGAAAAAGTATAAAACAATACAGAAGGGATGAGTTTTCGATAATTTTAACGAGCCGAATAAAACAAGCGCTCGACCTTTTTGTGTAATAATCCCTCAGGTCCAAAAAGATTAAAATCTAGAGGAGGGATAGCTCTTCCGGTCACTTTAACGAGCTAGAAGGCCAAAACTCGGCAAACTTTTCATATTTTATGAGTCAGTTGAAAAGAGCTCAAAGAAGACTCGTCTTTTGAGGAACGAGTGATAAACAGGGATAGCAGCAGATTCCAGGTACAGGTTGGAATTTTCCAATCACGGCAGTGTCACAAGGATGGCTAGGTGAAATCACTCTTCGCAGCTGTTCCTCAAAATGGGTAAACAATCATATGGAGGTGAACGATTGGCCAAATGGAATGGAGGTGGCAGGTGCAGAACACGACCAAGGCTTTTTATGGCTAATAAATTTACGATCACAATGGTTATTTACCGGAATAGGTTCATTTTTTAATGAGCTTAAACTCTGGAGGAAACTTTTGCTCACGCTTTTCTATTTTTTAACGAGCATAAATTCCACGGTAAAACTGCTCGATCTTATGTTTATTTTTTAACGAGCATGAACTATGTATAAAACTGCTCGGATCTCGCTTTTCTATTTTTTAACGAGCATAAATTCCGCGGTAAAACTGCTCGATATACCAGTCATAAGATAAGAAATGTCTCCTGTAAGACTCCAATTTTTATAGAGCTTGCGCCTCACATAAGCTATGCTCCCTCTCCTCCTTTCTTTATGCAAGTTCGGAAACGGCTAATCCCAAAAACAGATAAATAACCGCTCCTAGCTTGCACTCCAAAAGGTTTGCATGCCCCCAGGTATAAAGTACAATTTCAAGGCTGCCCCTACTTATCCGATAAAACATTTGTTTTAAAGGGTGAGGCTTGCCTCTTCCTGGTTACCCAAAGATTGTTTTGTTAACACCATCAAACGAAAACATTTCCTCGGCACTGTCTACCGAAGTAGACAATGGTGAATGACCTTTGTCAAACAAGTAACCTTATCAAAAGAATCATGTTCTAGAACAACCCCTCTTCCATCCACGGACGGGGTAAGGACTAGTCATATTCTTTCGCGGAAATTCTACCTTATACCCAAGGTTTCCTCTGCCCAAAGCAGACCAGGATGCATGCCCCCTGGGTTCCAGTCCCATCTTTCTGAATCACTCGCACTCATCGGGAAGGAGGACTGGGGGTGGAGACATTTCTTGAGTGAATAGACCATTGAGGGTTGGTATGTGACTATTTGCAATGCGTGATCCCGGAAATGAAAGTTGGTCTACGAGCTTGACCATTCTTCCTTCGTGTGGAAAACACATTACTCTAAAGAGTGAGGAGACTATAGCTCCCATGCAATATATATAGTCTCGTCCAAGGAGTAGGTTATAATCCAAGGGTCCTTGAACGACCATCACGTTCATTTGAACAGTCTTCCCTTTCAATGTAACAGGTACATTGGGGAGGATCCCTAATGGTCGACTGGTTCCTTTATCAAAACTCGAGAGATTTCTTATCTCAGGCAAAAGCGTCGGGGAACCCAGTGCTTTCCAAGCAATAGAGGAAAGGATACTCACAGATGCCCCTTCATCAATGATAGTGCCAGCCATTACCATTCTATAAATTTGGACTATGATTCTGAATGGTATACTGGCTGGCAACCGGGGTCTGCCTAGTTGGTTCCAATCAAAGGACACAACCAGGTTGCTTGGCGGTGGGACCGAATACACGGCCGGATATGATCCTGACGATGTTCCTTCCTGCGATAAAGGAATGGGCGCATTGCCCTGATGCTCATCAGAATCTGTGTTGATGAAAAGAATCTGGATGGTGTCATCCTTATTCTCTTCAGTGAGGGTGTCATTTGAAGATGAATCTTCAGTGACGGTGTCATTTGACGATGAAACCTCTGAAGGAAGAACCGGGTCAACTGCCGTATCGACCTTTAGACTTTCATCTGGTCTGGATTCAGTAGGTTCATTTTCAATGACTGACGCTTCAGCTAACCACTTGAGCGGGCCAGCTGTATTTTCAACCAACGAAGGACTTGGCACGAGTTTTTTGTATCCAGGAGGAAGTCTCAACAGTGAAACCGGGCGATCTTCCAAAACTCTCTTCACTTCGTCTAAGAAGGGACAACGGTGGATGGCGTGATCGCCTTCACACAGTCTACAGGGGGATCTTTCTCCCCCTCTTTGTCTTGAACCTTCACTTTCGCTGGTTGACGGTAAGCATTCAACATGGCTATCAGAGGTTGATGCTCCCGAATTGTGCAACCGAGGGGACCAGTCCCTTAGTATCCGGGGAATACAGGGACAATCTCTATGGAAGTGGTCTCCTCTACATATGACACATGGCGATTAAGGCCCGGTCTGTGCTGTGTGTGGATTTTTTTTAGATGTCTTTTGCTTGCCCCCAGTCGCCTTAGGCTCCTTCTTCTTCCTTTCTCTCTTCATCTTCTCCTTCTTCTCCATGGGAGCTTGGCTTTTGCCGGCTCTACCTTGCGAAGATGAAGGATTGGATGAAGAGTTATAGGAAGTAGAAGGCTGGTGGGTAGCTCTAGACTGATCTAACTGTTGACTCGACTGTTCAGGAACCATGGTGTTCTGAACTACATTGGTTGAGAATAGCCAAATAGGCAGGCCAATTGTCAGTCCTGGAAGCGACAATGTGGCCATGTGGGGCGCACCAACTTCTCCCCAAGAGGAGAAAGGACTAGGATTTCCATCATGTGGAATTCCTTGGTTGGGGCGTTCCATGTTCTCAACCTACAGATCAACGCGGGAATAGGAGGTGATTATGTTCTGTTTAAAATAAATTTTATAACGACGCTTTAGACACAACTTGCTTTTTCACTTTTTAAGAGTCGAGAAAAAGCTAAAGATGACTCTAGTCTCCTTCGATGTATTAATGAGCCCGAAGTGACAAATGCTCGGTTGGACTTTTTCAGTTATAGAGTTTGAAAAAGGCCAAAAGAAACTGCTCTGGAGATCTAGGCAGAGGGTGTACCAAACCTTTTGCAAAACCACAGAATACGTTTTACGGTACGAGTGGTCGATCTTCGTGAATGCTGTGTTCACTGCATTGCGATCAGTAGGGCGGCCGACACGGTTTCCTATGGATAAAGGCTTTGTTCCTATAGGGGTCTCCCAATATATACGCGACTGTACGTGGGAGCACAAGTCCGTATTGATACTTATCGCTTCACCGTGGAGGAATCACCCAACCACTCAATGCTAAGATATCACGTTTAACGATGCCGGAACACGTCTCTAGCTTAGACCTCTATGTGTTTGCGTTATGTTTCAATGCGTTGTTATGTAAATTCAATTTATTTTAAGGTTGATCTTGTTTAGCAGTTTGCCTTTATGGATCACCACGAGATGTATAGTAACACTCCTAAATGCAGTCTAAGATGATAAGCAAGCTTTTTGATCTTTCAACTTTGAAAATCTTAACTACTGAGGGAAAAGAAAGACATCATCTTTTCACACAGATCATAGAGCACACACTAATGCACTTTTTCCCTAAATCAACATGCAAGTTGTCAAAATGCACATGCACAATGCAAGTATTTCTTTTCTCTTTCTTAATGTTGGCGTGATACAAAAAGAAAGTTGTTGTATAACTTTGAATTCAATTTCAAGTGAAAGCAAACAAGCTTGTCCAAAATCAAAAGACACCTTAAGATTTACTTGTTTCGACACTAGAAATATATAAATTCAAACCATATGACGAAAGCAAAAGCTCAATCAGCTATGAACAGCAAACAAACTAACTCTTAAGATCAAAACGACACTTTATCACAGGTCTAGATCTAAGAGGCCACAGCAAGACTAGTTCACTTTCGTTATGGGAAACTGTAAATGATACAAGAAATACACAAAGAACAAACATAGTTTCCTTATACAACCGAGGCGGAATAGTGGCAAGGAAAGTTGGTTTCAGATAGGTACATTGACTGGTAACAGGCTGCAAAAACAAGAGTGAAAACAGGGCAATAAACAGGAGGGAACCCCAGTAGCACTAGGCAAAACTGGTCCAGCGCAGGTAGTACACTGGCAATTTGACCTTCAGCGTAGGTAGCCCCTTCGGGAACTGCGCTGAAATGCAGACTGCCTTCACAGTGCCTGCACTGAAGATTCAAACTTTCGTTTTTCTCAGTTTTCGGGTCACAGATTGCTAAAAAATTCACAGTTTTTGGCCAAATCAGAAGCTATCAGTCAAGTACACACTAAGGGATGAAAAGGAGGATGAAAAGCTATCACTAAGAGCTATTAAGAGTCCTTGTGAATAAGCTCTTCAAATCATAAACATGCCTAGAAACTGACCTAGAGTAGCTGCCCTCTACTTTGCATTTGAAAGATCCAAATGCAGTTCGATTCGGTACTCCCTGTGTTTATGAAATGAATAGCAAAAACACAAACAACCAACAAGATACGATCCCCAGTGGAGTCGCCAATTTGTTGTTGGGAAAAGTATCCAATACGGAATGACCCTATCCCACTCTAAGGGTGATAGTACCTCAGCAACAATCAAAGCAAAGCTATTCGAAATTACTTCTTTATGAGATGTAAGAGAGAGGAGAAAGAGATCCACTAACCGTTGTCTTCCCCTAATGATTGATCCAATCTTCTCTCTTTGCTTCTTGCTCCCAGCTCCTTGCTCTTTCACTGGCCCAGCTACACCAAGATCCTGCAAAATCACAAGAGAGGGAAACTACAAGAAGCATACATTCATAATTGATTCAAGGATTAGAATAAATCAAATATACAAGCATCAATACGCCATTGAGACACATGCATATAGAAGAACCTCAAATGCTTTATTAATGGAAGAAGTAAAGTTCAGGAAGTAATACAACCATAAAAGGCCCAATCCAGCATCACCTCCCAGCAGAAAGAAATCTCCTCTTCACCTCCTTCAAGCAAATCACCCAATAGTTCTATACTCAAACCAACAGCACTTCCTTACATACACAAGATTCCAGCCTCCTTAGACCTCATGAGAGAGCTCTATATATAGGAGTTTTGGAGAAAGGATGAGTCAGCTTGAGGCTGGCATGAAGCTGACTAGTGTCCTCTCCCACTTCAGTTATTCTTCAGTTCTTGAGTCCACTTGGAGGTTCTTGCTTCCACTTGGAGATCTAGACCCTCTTACTCATCACTAGGCGAATTTCCTGATCCAAGTGTCATTTTGGAAGCTTCCTGGGCATTGACACCTTGAGGAATGACTGTGCCACTTGGCCAATATCGCCCAGCGCAGGTAGCCTTCATTGGAGTTGACATTCAGCGCAGGTACCGAGTGGAGCAGTTGACATTCAGTGCAGATGCTCAGTGGAGCAGTTGACATGATCCAGAAATAGCTTGTTTTTAAGTGTTTTCAGGTGGAGAACTGATTTTCAGTGCTGTGGTTTGCTGACCTTGTTCCTCTAGGGGTAGGAACAACATGTTTAGGGACTTTGGATCCCTTAGATTATTGACATTTCATGCTCCATGCTGTAAGGCACAAAAATGTCTATAACAGAGCGAATGGGGAGACCTATGCTACAATGGTCTCCTATTCAGCTGTGAATGGCGAACCAACATAAGATAATACCCATGGGGTGACTGCAGGGAATCACTGTGGATATTGAGGGAGCGAGCACGCTAGCAGACTTTGAAGTGATAGAGATTGTTGATAACAATCCCTATCCCGCGCTCTTAGAAATTGATTGGGCCATTGACATGAACGAGGTGATTAATCTGAAGAAGAGCAAGATGACTTTTGAAAAGAAGTTTCTACGCGTAGTTATACCTCTAGATCCTGATGAAGGATCACACTATACAGAGCCGGTGCATGACTATGAAAGCGATGATGATTTGGACTGCATCTATAAGATAACAACACAAAACCAGGACGGGTGAATCCCAATGTGAATGGACGACTTGCATGGGAGCGCGAGAGCTCCTGTACTTCAGATTCAGATGAGGAAACGGAGCGATGGTAGAATTGGTTACATGAGGTGACTACACTGAATTGTAATATGATGACAAGGTCGCTGCACTGTGTATCGACAGAAGTAAGAGACCTGCCTACTTATGATGGCCTAAGTGAGGTAGATACCTTCTTGAATAAATTCGAAAGGGAGGTGCTGGAAATGCAACACTTCCAAGCCTCGGATTGGGTTCTGCGTGCTACGCTCGCGAGGTGGTGGGGTGCGTACAAAGTGAGCGTTGACAACTGGCGCGAATGTAGAAGGTTGATGTGCACACGATTTGGGAAGCCTAGGGTGTGATTGACAGCCAAATACAATGGACGAAATGATCCACATGCAAGTCTTGCCCGGTGGATGCAGGCATAAGGAAAACAACCTACACGAATGCACATGAACTTCGCGTTGAAAGGGATGGTCAATAAGTATGTGTTGGGAGGACAAATGTGCAAATGGCTCTTTAGGCTGGAAAAACAATATGTAGGAAGAAAAATCGAGCAGAAGGTTATCCACATGGAAGCGTTCAATAAGGTATGCAAGGTGTTGAACAAGGTATGTAACGTGCAACAAAGTAATTGGGACCTACGTATAACTGCGGTATTAAGGGATTATAAGACGATATGCGAGAAACTGACGGGACAAACACCTTTTAGGCTTATCTATGGAATGGAAGCCGTAATTTCGATGGAATATATCGTGCCTAGTTTGCGCATAGCAGTGCTCATAGGTATGACGGGCCGCGGAGCCCTGGAGGAGAGGCTCGCGCAGTTGGAAGAGCTCAAAGAAGAATGGTTGGGACTCGATGAAGAGATCTAGCAGGGTGATCTTAGGCTCCAAGAACTCATGGATGAAAGAGTTCGGTTGAGGGAGAAAAGCACCATGGCGGAAGTAGAAGTCAAGAAGCTTGAGGAAGGAATAAAGAAGGACTTTCTTGGTAGAAAGACCATGGTGATAGAGCAGGATGAGCTCGATTCCATTAATAGACTTGGGGACTACCGTCGAGAGTTTACCAGTGTGATGCATTGGTTGGGACCGTATGTTATTAAGGAGATCACAGATGGTGGCACAATGCAGTTGGTAAAATTAAATGGCAAACTCTTCCCAGGAAAAGTAAATGGCAGCCATTTGAAGCTATACACAGGCGGTCTGGCCATCTGACTAGCCATAGGAAGTACAATCTTAGTGCTCCGGGCAGCTGAAAGGATGTGTGGGACTAAAAACTACTTTGCCTGGGAGCTACACAGTGACAGGACTTTGCGCAGTAGCGAAGTATCACAAGGTCCGCGAAAGCGCGAGGTTAGTTGCGCTTCCATGTGGGTTGATTGGAAAGTGACCGTTACAGTCACTATTCACAATATGATGCCTGGTTTGAGTCCAAATGGAGTGGGCAACAAGCATTTAAGGCGAACTTTATGGGCTAGATTTGGGAAAATATACCGCCAAAGGAGCATTAATGGACCGAAAGTGGGGGGAACGATTGAATTAAAATTCAAAAGGCGCTATGGAGTGCAAAGGGTTGCCCAGCAAACAACACTTGGCAATTTGAGAATTGAGCTATTGCGCGCCCATAGATTCATGAGCCTCGATTTATTTGATATTTTGAAGTCGAAGGCATTGTTTGAGCACTTACCTAAGCCATTGAGAGAATTGTGGAATAGCAGTATGGCCGCACTAGAGGAAGCCATGGATATTGGAGAGATGACCGTTGAGGAGGCCGCACAGGCCATAACAGTAGGAGAAGCCCCAGAAAGCATTGGGATAGTCACAGAAATCCCTAAATCGTTGCACACCGAGACCCAAGAAAGATAAGCAGCCTATGGTACTGGTGTGCGTGTCCCCTAGGAATCCGTTAAGGACGAGGCTCACCATGGAAGAAAAGGGGAAGGCGATCAATTTGGAAGCCAATGAGGAGGAAGAAGACTTTGAAGAAATCCTAGTAGAGGAGGAGGACGAAGAAATGGAGGAAGAAACCCAGGGTGTGGACCCTCTGACCAGGCTGCCCGCGTATGTTCCTCTGCAGAAGGGGAAAGCAAGGGTGCCCAAGGACCTAGATGAGAGCAAGAGCTCTCTGCAGACTCCACTGCTCCCCGATGACATCATTTTTTACAGAGTGCACTTGGGATGGGTACCGGTTCTAAAATTTGAAGACTGGGATCTCGCAAACCATGAGAAATTCCCACATCTGGCAACTGCGCAGCTAATGCACCAGAAGAAAAACACACCAGCGGGAGTCATAGAGTTGGAACTGCACAAGTGGTTGCGAGGAGTAGAGAAAGCAGGATTGTTAAACCTACTCTGGGTGTCACATTACCATTGTGCCCCAGTGACTATTTTTGTCATTAGGCAGCTGCTCTGCCTGGTGCATGATGGGTGTTTGTGGTTGGAGGAGCCCATCCCCATCACGGATCATCTGATTCACAGAATTACCCGGCTCCCTTGCAAAGGGGAGGATCCAGCAAACATATCCGAGGGTAAAAGTGATGATTTGGCCATCGTGGAGGCCATGAAGAAGAAGTTCAAGCTGGAGAAGAAAAAGAGAGGGTACGCGATCTCCAGTATCAATAATGATGTGGTCAAAGTTGCAACGCATATATTGGCCGAGAAAGTTATGCAGAAGTGCCGCGTGGATGAGGAGCCCGCACCAATGGTTGCACCTGCCGCACAATGTGCAGAATGGGTCTAGTATAACTGGGCGGATTACTTGTGCAGAGAATTCCTAGAAAACTGTCGTGAGGCGCAGGAGCAGGGGAAGACTTTCCACTATGCATGCCTTCTGCTATCCATAGTGTTGATGGCTTGGGAATTACCTGAGGACAACCAGTTCCCAACGATTGCACGGGATCTTCTAGAGGCAGTGAAGTACGCTTCACTGTGGGAAACTAAATATGCGTAGTGGATCAGAGACAACAAAATATTCTGGGTGTTCATGGAGATGAACATCAGAATGGCGATTAACCACAAGCCGCAATTATCGCCCACTGTATATAATAGTATGCAGAGCTTCCCGGAGTTCAAGGCGGACTTTCATCACGTGTACATCGAGGCGAGGAAGGAACTCGTGAAGGCATGGAAGGAGCTACCTTATCTGGTGACAGATGATGTCATATTCGTTGTCCTTGAGTCGTGGCTGGTGGAGTGGCACGCTCCAGCTAGCTCCGCGATGGAAGTGGAGAAGTCTGCTGCACAAAGGAAAAAGGAGGAGGCAAAACTACGGATGGTGCAGTTGGCAGAGAAGAGAAGGAACAAAGCGATAATAACCAAGGTGCAAGAGGTGCGATGCTGCAAAGGCAACATAAGAGTAGCAGAAGGCAGCTAAGAAGGACTTTCAAGGGAGAAAAGTCACCTTCGCCCGCATAGGAGATAGATCCAGAGGAAGGTGGCATAGACCCGCAAACAGCGTTCACACAACTCAAATGACAGTGCCCGAGAGAGCAAGTGGGGCCACAGAAGAAGTCAAAGGCCTCAAAGACTTCTTACGATTGGATCACCCTCACTGAGGGGGATCTCCATGAAATTGGGGAGATGGTGCGCGACGTCACCGCGGAGGCCCTCCAACAGTTCATGAAGGAAAATCAGATAGTGTTGGGGGCCCTCCAGGCATAGATACAGGAGTTGCAGGTGCACACTCCTCAGGCTGGTACTTTGTCAACCAGCCTCGCAGTAGGCATGGCCGCGACTGAGGAAATGTTGCACGCCCGCATGACCAACACTATAGTGCTACCAGAGGGAGCACTGGTTACAGAAAATGAGGCTGACAAGCCTATGGTCAGTGCACTGAAGGGAGTTGGAATAAACATGGTTGCGCTCCCTCGGGAGACACTCTATGTTCTGCAGAGTTGTGAGCCAGGGAGGGTTACGTGCTCCAGGTCATAAGCGAGTAGCAAATCAATATGGAATAGTTGAGCTTACAGCTTGATGAGGTAGTGGTGCAGAACCAACAGATTATGCAGATGGTCTAGGACGCCTGCTAGACAGTCTTGGAGTTGGCTATCCTAGTAGAATACCCAGTGGAGACGTGCATCCGGAAACTCACATCAAGGGTACGCAAGGCAATGGAAGAGATGGCCAAGGTTCAGCTGGAGTTGAACCTTTAGATTGCCGAACTCCAATTGAAGGTGCAACCTTCAACTTCGCCAAAGGTGAAGGAACAGCGCGCCAGCTCCATTACAGCAGGAATAGTGGAGATCAACAATGCAGTGAAAGACAGCACCTGGTAATTTGAGGAGTCATTAGAGGTTCTCACTACTCTACAGGATGACAAGAACATACAGTGCTTAGAAATAGAGGCACGTGAGCTGCAGCAAAAGTAAGACGAAGTCAAAGGGACTGCGCAGACAGTGACCCTTACAGAGAGGCTCGTGCAGATGCAGCAGGAAAAAGCACTCAAGGAACAGGTAGACATTGCGTGACATAAGGAAGTCGTTTTGAAGGTGCACATACAATCGTGGATTGATGAGGCATTTGTCATTACTGCCTCGATTGAAGCAAAGCTCGCGTAGATGTAGGGAACGCAGGAACATATTGAGGGAAGTAGTTCAAATACAACGGTTTCTGAACAATGCATCCAGGAAGTGCAGCAGGCAGCTGCTCAGTGCATTACCGACCTTGTAACAGTCTAGGTAGAGTTGGGAGGTCTGCGTGCAAAGATCTCTGCACCGATAGAGTGACTTGAGGACAAGTCACGATATTTGTGTTGGGGCCCTGTTGGGCACGGGATCCCCCAAGGAAAGTTTTGGGGCTTAGAGCCAAGATTTTGGTCATAAATTATATCTTTGATGTAAAGACTTTGCATTTTGTGGGCGCAGAGTGCGTAGCTTGTAAATGAGTCATAGGGTTTTCCACCCTCACTTTTGTAATGTAATGTCAGCTATAGAGATCTACCCATGGTCCATGGACCATGGGATTGTATAAATAGAGCGAGGCTCTAAGTTATAAAGGAATAGAATTAGAATGACCATGGAATAGAAGCATAGCAGAAGATCTAAGGGTAAGGTTGAGTCTTTGGGTCGTAGAGTAGGAGAAGGCTTTGCAGCTGAGTGCGTAGAGGCCTAGTAGTCCGCAGTTGAGTGCACGGACCCCTGCAACTGAGTGTGCAGGGTGAGTCGAGTCTGTAACTATTGAAGCATTAATAAAGAGAAGTTTTACCTCAATTTTTTGTATTTATTTCCTGTTTTCTGTATCGAATATATTGGTTATAAATTGCATTTTTGTTGTCTATATGGTGTGCGAACATATATAACTGTGTAGATTAAGTGAATGGGAGTTGAAGTATCTGGCTACGTGAAGTTGACTAACATCTATAAGAGGATAATTAAGATACGCGGTGTAACTTAGGGAAATAGCTCGGATCACTACCATAGCAGCGCGAAATCACCTCAACCCCCTGGTTAGGGCTGCGCGAAGGGCAATTATAGTAGACCACAAAGGTACCACAGGTCAAAACGGTGCGCGAAGTAACCTGCGTGAAGGTAGTCATAGTTGGACTAAATCGACCCCTCATACATCTCAAGGGTGCAGAAACTTGGTTGCAGCATACCCCCATATTGCTTCTTCAGTCCGCGCTCCGCAAGCTAATGCCGAAAGGGCCAGTAGCATAGGGATATGTTTGGCTAATTAACTCTGAACCTGGGTCAGGCCCCCTCGAGCCAAAAATAACCCTCTTCATAATACACCAACAGAAAAACTGGTCTGGATGAAATTGCCCGGACTACCAATTGAATTATGGACCAAACATGCTTTAATTGATATTGGAAATTCCATCGGAAAATTTGTATATGTTGATCCGTACTGTTTGGGGGCATAGGAAAAGAGAGTCTCCTAGATTCTCATCGAAAAGGAGTATCGTGGGGGGTTTCCAGATCACATTAAACTTCACTGGGGTGACACCAATCTTCACCAAAGGCTATACTACAGGGGGGTTCCCTTCCTTAGCTATCTCTATCATCGGACGAGTCCTCTGCAGGGTCAGTGTCCTCTTTGACCGGGTGGTCGAAGCCTCAATGGACATCAGGCTGCGCCACATAAGCAATATTAACAGCATTTAGGTATGCTTCGGGACCCAAATTCTAATTTCCCTCATGCATTTGGCTCTTTTGTTTCATCTCCTATTTCTATTCCGTCATCCCCGAATGCCTCTGCCAAATCAGATTTCCCACTCTCTGACAGTCCTGCCCCATTCAAATGTCATCCCCCACCGGAATCGACTCCTTGTCAGGAAATACCTACCCCTTTTTCGGCTCCACACCCCTATCATGACATTCCATCTACCTTTCATTTTTCATATGTACCCTCCCCGTTACCACTGTGTCGTCAATTCAAGGACAAAGATCCTAGTCTTAGCGATACTCCCCCTAATTCACCTATTGCCTCGCCTACGAACTCTGTTAGTTTTGACCAGGACTTCCTCTTACAAAGAAAGACATTGGACCTACGTACTCTCACTATCCACAAATCGAGGGGTTCTACCTCCCCCCACATCAGCCCTACCTCGGCAGGAAACATTACCGTCTGACGGAAACAAAACCGAGGTAACCAACATTTTCAAGGACGTCCCAAGACAAACCCATTAACCTCCCCCATGGATCTTTTTTTGGTTTATGTCCCTATTTCTGACCTCCCTCCCTCACGGGCCCTTAGAGCACAATTTCCTGACAATGATCTCTCATGACTTGCATTATCTCACTTAATATCCGGGGTCCGGGGGCTGCCCCTAAATACTTGGCTCTCAAACGTCTTTTATCCTCTCTGCATCCTTACATCATCCTCATTCAAGAATCCATGCATAGTGTTTCACAAGCTATTCTATGTTTTCGGAAAATGTTTCTGAACTGATACATATCTGTTATTGTTGTTGCGGGTCTCTTTGGACGTTTGGTGGCCTTATGGGACCCTAGTTGGATCAAAATAAAAAGGCCTACAAGTGTTTTGTGGGTATCTTGCTTGAAGGCAGCATAAGAAACATGTCTAGCCATGTACACATCCTCAACATATATGCACCATACAGATATAGATACATCTTCTGGCACAAATTTATTTCTTCTGGGATGATGGAACTCGATTCACTCATCATCGCTTGGGACCAAAATTGTACTATCGGTCTGGATGAATTTTGGGGCTACCACAGGAAAATCGACCGCCTCACTAGGATGATACAAGATGTTATTCTTGTTCATAACTTTGTGGATATTTTCCCTAAAAATATTTCCCCCACATGGGACAATGGTTGTACTAGCATGACATATGTTACTAAGAGACTGGATCGTTTTCTGATCCACGAACAACTGTTGGTTCATCTTGGTAATATCCATGCTGACATCATTAGCAATTTTATATCTGATCACAGGCCGATCACATGGAAATGGAGGAAAATGGACATTCGCACAAGCATCCCCTTCAAATTCAACAGATCCTGGTTGGAGGATCCTGAATTTAACAAACTGGTGTTGGAGACTTGGGGTCGTAATTGTGTTCCCGGCCCTTCCCCCATGGTTAACATTCTTGATAAACTTGACTCCCTCCGTGGGAATGTAAAATACTGGCAGAAGCAGAAGCTGAGGGACCTTAGAAGTGAAATCATTGACATTCAACATGAACTGGACTCGATTCTGCCCATGATGTCCTCCCATTGTCTTTCTGCTACCATTCGGTCTTGTATTCATACCCTTGAACTTAGGAAGAATAATCTCATTTTTATTGAGGAATCCACATGGAGATTGAAAAGCAGGGCGTTATGGATTAAGGAAGGTGATCGCAACACCAGATTCTTCCATTGTTATGAAAATAATTGTCACAATATCAACACCATATGGTAGATTAATGATGTTGACAACCATATTCTCCGGTCACAAGAAGGGATTAGGAATGTTGTTGTACAATATTTTCAAAAGGCATATGACCATAATGAAAATATTATTGCTAAGGACCTAATTTGGGGGATTGATCCTTATCTGATTATGTTTGACACGGAGAAAAATGATGAATTTTATAAGGAAGTCACCGAGGATGAATTATTGGGCGTCCTTAAATCATTTAAGGGAGACAAAAGTCTGGGTCTTGATGGATGGACGGTTGAACTTTTCACCCACTTTTTTGAACTCTTCAAAGGAGATTTATTGGGCATGGTGGAGGAGTCGAGGACCATGGGCTTTATACATCATCATATCACCTCCACATATATCGCTCTCATTCCCAAACACAACTCTTCAAAGTGCTTCTCTGACTACAAGCCCATATCACTCTGCAATCTCATATACAAAATCATATCAAAGACCAATACTGGCCACATGCACAAAACTCTTTCTCGCTATATCACTCTTAAACAGCATGGTTTTCTCCAGGACAGACTTACACACGACATTGTTGCAAATGCACAGGAGGGCATGCACATGATCCACACTGTTATCACTCAGGTTGTTCCCCAAAAGCTGTGAGAAAAGGGAATACGGCCGAGGTAACCACTAACCAATCTTTTAGATGCAGATTCTAGCCAATCTACAACCAGAGAGGGCTCTCTCTTTATGATTTAGCTTTGTTTTGCTATATGTTAGGCTAGTTATGAAGCATAAGTATTTGTTTGATTTTGGGATGGTGACATTTGATAGAACAGGGCTATAAAGTATGAGAAGTTCAGACCATTGGGTTAATGGAGTCAATGAAAATAAATTTCTGGCTATGGTTTCTTTGATAAAAGGAGGGACTACAGAGCAAGGTAATTGCCCATGGAACAATTTTCAAGCTGGAATCAGGTGAAATGGATTCAAGGGATGAAAGGCAATTAAGAATCTTTCATCATGCTAACAGAGGGAAAGTGGGTAAATATTACCAAGGAGCAGCTAAGAATTCCTTAATTATATTCAGGGTGTAAGAACTAGGGAGACAGGAGCAGTCAAGAATTCCTGCCTATGCTAGTCCTAAAGAAAACATAAAAATGACAGGAATTGAACACAGAGTACAGCGAAGTAAATTCTGAGCTATTCTTTTTTCCTGCAATTTAGAACATGATATTTAGATGATATATAAAACACAGAAATAGTAAAACAAGAGTTAAAAAGACTTATTGATCCATGAAATAATTCAAGAATTCTACAACATGGGCTTTTGCCATCAATTCCATAACCAGAGAGTTCATCAGCAAAGCATTCCAGCAATCTTTATTCAGAAGAGTTCTAAAATTTACAGCGCAATTCCAAAATGATATTCACCAACCCCTTATACTTAGCTTGGGGAGGTATTTGTACAAAATGTTTACAAAATATCTTCAAGGAGATAAGATCTTGCAATAACTTCTTTCACCTACTCTACAGAAGGAGTAAATGCTCTTGGGAACAGAGAGAAATGAATGCAAAGTAAGAAAATGTTGTGTTGGCCATTTTGCTGGTGAGATGCATTGATTGTTTGCCCAGTAAGTCGGCTGATGGATATTTAGTGAAATCCCGCGCTACTGGCATTGCTTTCCTGGGTGCTTTTTCCTGCGCTTCAATTAACTGTTGTCCAGCGTGATTTTATCCGCTCTTTTTTACACTTTATGGCATCTGTTATGTTCTGTAAAAATAAACAAAACTTTGAAATCCGCCTACAGGATTTCCAACATACTCTACCACCATTAATCATCTAGTAATTGGTGCCTGCGCATTTTAATTAGAGTTTCATCTGCATCTATGTACCTGAAAAAAGTGGGCTGGACTGTGAAAAGATGCCTCACTTCATGTTCAATAAAAAACAAATTCTCCAAATTGTCATATAGGCTCTGTCCAGATGGGAGTGCTTTCTCTCCTGTAGAACTTGATGATGTTGTAGCTTGACTATCCACATATGTATTTAATTTGTGTACATAGGCTGCATGTGACATTAGTCTGTAGTCATCAGTTAACAAACTGGGTAGACCCTTTTCCTCCAAAACTCTAAATTTCTGTGTGAAAGCATTTATTTCCATTTGCATTTCCTGGCACTTCCTTTCCAGATTTTGTATGAAATTCCTCATGGTCAGGACCCTTTTAATTATTAAAATAGTGCTTGTCCTGTCCCTGATATCCAATTTTGCCAGATCTTCTTTGGTGTGGGTGTTCAAGAAATGTATTAGCCTATTGGCCTGTTCGGGCATGTTTCCCAATGAATCCCTGGCCTTTTGAATTTCTTCTTGAGCTGCTGCCACCAAATCAATCTGCTCATGAATTATCTGTATTGATTTCCACATATCAGTGATGGATTGGCTAATGTTGGCCCACAGAATGCTCCTGATTTCTGCCAGAGGTTTGTCTAATAAGAGGTCCTTTTCCAATGCCTTTACTTTGTTTTCCAATGCTTTCACCTCCCTTGTTTTTTCTGCTACAGTCATCTTGGATTTATCATAACTTACTTCCAATTTTTCCAATTTCTCTTTGGCACCTTTTAACTCTAACACCTGGAGTCTTAGATCCTCCATGGCCTTTATCAGTTCTTCAGTAGACATGGTAGTGTTGCTGCCTGCTACTGTTGCTGTTGAAGTGCGTGGTGTTGTTGATGTCAGGTCAGTAGGAGGGACTACTATTGTGACTGTAGAAGGAGAAGTTGTAACAATTGGAGCTGTTTGAGATGGCTCAGAGGCCAACTCTCCCTGTTTTTCTTATAGTGCTTCCTCTAATGCCTTCTCTATTTCTCCCAATCTTTCATTCATTTTCATCAGCAGTTCCATGGCATCTTCCTATGATTTTTGTTCAACAATCTCTGTAGTTTTGGGATGCATGGTAATGGGCAGCTTGAGCTGCTTCCTGAGAGCTACAATGTCTTCTTCTTTCTTTCTTATTAATGCTTGAATGCCTTTGGGATCCTTGGGATCATGTCCCAACTCTATAATAATTTCTTCTAAGTATTTAATTCTGTTATCCTTAGCCAAAGAGGAAGCCTTTTCCAATTCCAATTGGGTAGAAGTATTATTTAAAGAATTCTGCAATTTGTGGGCCAGCAATGCCTTGTTTGCCAATGTGGAGTATACCATTTCTCCGGTTTGCTTATGTAATTCAATTTGGTCCATTGCCTGGATATCCTTGGCCAATACTTCTAGATTGGTCCTGATGTAATCAGCAGCTGACTGTAGCTACAGCATTTTGGGCTTGAAATGACTTAGGATCATCTTCCCTTCTTGGATGTCATATGCTAACATTAATCTTTGTTGATTTGTGGGGGCCATCCTCAGTAAGTGATTATAGATTTGAATCCTTATTGGCTCATTCTTTGCTTTTATTTCAGTGAATTTTCTCTTAATGTCTGAGCCTTGCTTGCCTTGTGACTTGGTAGAAGAAAATTCCACATTATGTTGTCTGCCAATCTCCTGCCTGTGTGAACTGGCCAATGTTTCTGTGACTGGAGATGTATCCTGGCTGACTGCTCTCTCTTCCCTTGGACTGTCTGTGATTTCCTGAATGAATTCCTCCTCTGAATGGGGGTTCAATCTCTACCTTTTTTCCCCTGGTTGCTCTTCAGGACCGCTGATCGGTGTGTCTTCTTGCCTGTCCCTTTTCTTACCTCTCTCCTCATTTAGAGGAGTCTGTAGTATAGGGATTTCTGGGGCCTTTGTTTGTGCTGGGGGGACCTACCCTTGGCCTTGTTCCTTTGATGTAGCTGGCTAGTCTGTCATTATGTCTTGCTCTGAATCTATTACCTCTTTGCCCTTTGCTGACCCTGTGCTGGCTTTTTGTGTGGGCTGCTGAGAAGTCCCTGCAAAAGATGTATCACCTCCTGTGTGCTGGGGCAGTTTGAAGGATACCTGTCCAAAAGAGTCCAAGTCAAGCGTTTTTTCAAGCTCTTTCATGGCTTTTTCCAATTTTTCTTCTTCAGTAATCTCTTCAACTAATGTGCCTTCTACCCATTCTTGTTGGTTAGCATATTGTTGAATTTCAAGGATTTTGTGGTGAACATATGTTGTAAGCTTGTTTTTCACTTTCCTATAACTTATAAAATGTTTAGGGTCATATGGTTCCCAATAAAAGCTTTGTTTCAGCATAAGTTGCTCCCTTAAAATCTTATCGGCCTCTTCCCAGGCTTCCCTTTTGTTGAAGATAAAAGGGTCCAACTGATTTCTTATTTTAAGGTGTGCCTCTTTCCTAGCACCATAGAAATGAGTCAAATCTGAACTAATAAATTGCCTAAAGTATTCCAGGGCAAACAATCTCATAGGGACATACTTTGGCAGCTTGTAGGGGCATAATTCACAGCCATATATCTGGATCTCTGTGTGATTCTGGTAAAAGTACCAGTCACCTATACTGTAGTCTTTTGAGAGATGCAAAATTTTCTGCATTTCAGCAGAGAGCCTGGCAGGAGGAGTTGTAATCAATAAAGAGGTGGCTGGATATATGAACAGGTCAATGAACTCACAATATGTATAAGGAGAGTTATGGACTTCATGGAATACTGAGGTCCAGAAAATTACAGACCTCCTTTCTCCTTTGAGGTCCAACTTTCTAAGAGGAATTTGAAAACTATCAGGTTGATTGTACAACAGCAAATGATATATGTAGGATGTGTATTTGAACACTCTTTCTCTGTCCAAGCTCATGAATTGCTCATGGATTTTATTAGCTATGAAGGTGGCATAATCATATTTGACAGCGGGGGGCTGTCCGGGAGTAAATATGGACATCAAAACTAGGACAGTCTCATCAATATGCTCACTGGTTTTGAATCCCAAGATATAGGAAATCATATCAGTAATGAATATTCCAGCTTCATTGAACCAGACCTGATTAAAAGGAGGTGGCTGCTTGGGCTGGCTATCTGGTCTCATGAATAATTGAGCTATTTTGGTTATCTCTGAACTAGGCAGTTTGGCACCTTGGTCAAGCGAGAATTCCATAGTGAGAGGAGCCAGAGGCTAAGTTGGCTTAAAGTGCATCATCTCATTTATGGATTGAGGGGTAATATAGAAGAGGATAGTCCCAGATGGAGCCATAACTGCTCTTTGTGTGGGGTCATAATTGGCACAGCATAAGTGGATGAGATCAGGAAGCACACTTACTGAGGGGAGGTAGTAGATAGGCATGTTGGACTCCCAGGTAGTAGATAGGCATGTTGGACTCCCAAATTCCAAAGGCATCAGTGTTGCTTCGGTAGCTATTCCTAATTTCACAAAAAGCTTGAAGGTGAGACTCGTCACCAATCATATCCTTAATTTGGAAATCTCTGTCAGCAAGGGGTAACCATTCCAATTCTTTATGTGGTTCATTCAAGGGGGCAACATTGAGGGCCACTAGAGCCTCCATTATACAGCCTTTGGTGATTTTTGAATTTGAATTGTGGGTTTTATGCAACAGCAACAAGTAAAAAAGTAGTTTTGGTCTTTTCTGTGGAAATTGCAGGCCGAAACGAGCTTGAATTTAGCTTAATGGGCAATCTTGCAAAGGGAAACAGAGTTCACGGGATTTCTTTGAAAAAAATGGGTAAAACAGTGGCTATGATGCAGAGGTTTGAAGGCAGCACCGTGTTTTAATTTGAATTTCGGTTCTCCGGGCGATTTTTTATAGAGAAAGCTAGAAAAATAGGGTTTAGGAGCAAGATTCGAGCAAATACTTATTTTATGGACACCCTGTGCGAAATGTGGGTGGCAAACCGAGCTGAGGGACAGCGCTGTGGAGTGAATTTCTCTGGTTGGCGGACTGTGCAGTGTAAATTCCGCTTTGAACATAAAAAACCATGCAAAAGTCGCGCAGGATAAACAAACAGAAATGAACAAACAACGACATTTTATGCATTTTTAACAAAAAATTGATTTTGGCGGGTTTTTGGCGTGCTTTGGTCAGGTGATGTCAGCATGACGTAATCTTTGTCATGCAGTGAGGGTACGGAAGCTGACTTGGCGGTGACGTGGCAGACACAGCGGACGATACAGTGATGAGGTGGCAACCAACGTGGGTGATGACGTCAACGGCATGAAAGGAGGGCGGTATATGGTATTATCGCACCGGTTTTTGGACAATGGTGGTTTTGGGTGGAGCGTACGCGATAAAACAAGGTGGCGACACGTGTTTTTTGTACGACGGCGAAACCGCCAATTTCCCAGAGGCTATCGTTCGGTCATCGGAGGGGTTCCGATATCGACGTGGGTCGTTGGATCTACGTGTTGCGATCCAACGGATGGCGGAAAACAAAACGTGGTGGAGAGCTAGAGTATGGGACTCGCGCGATATTATTTATCATTTTGTAATGTTTTTGTGGGGTTTGCAATGTATTCAAGCTTTGGGTTTATGTTCAGGTTTGGTTATTCATTTAACCAGATGTTAAATGAAACCCATGTTTTACATGCGCACACGGGGAAGGGTTGTCCACAAGGTTTCGGATAAACCTTGGACCCCCCATAACATTAACATATGGCTTTAATCAAGCCCGGGGTGGAGTATTAAAACTTTGGGGTTTTGTGTATTTTATATATAAATAGGGGCGGGGAAAACTTTACATATGAGTTATATAATAGAGTTAGGATGTTAATATGAGAAATGTTTTCAAACAAAGCACTAAGCAAAAGGTGAAACTTAGGCTTAGGGAATAAAGGGATCTAAGTCATGAATGTTGGGGATTTAGGATGATAGAAGAAAAGTATTTTTACACAAGAAATGTGGCTTATTTCTCTTAAGTAAAACCAGGATTTCACTTAGTCTTCATCCTTAGTCTTTCAATGTCCTTGAGGGGAAATTAGTAAATGTTCTTAGAGGAATGGGAGGGAAATTAGTCATGCTTCAACTGTTTTGCATCCACCTTGCTATGGTACTTGTGATATCCATGAGATGGATCATATTCAAAAAGACAAAACTAATCACAAACTTGCTTCTGCAACACCAAACTGCCTACCCAGCTTAATACACCTAACATTTTTTCTTCCTTTTTGATTAGGTGCATTTGAACTAGCACACCCTTACTCTCTTCCTTTCTTTTAGCTACCCTCCTATCCAAGTCTACCCTTATCTCTTCCAATGGCTCAGATTTAGTTGTTGAGCACCCTTGCTTCTCTACCTAACTACTGATCTGCCAAGCTTAAACTGTTTGAATAGACCTTATTCTCTAGTGCTGGAACAAGAAATTTAAACATGGACTAGCCACGATTGAGTTGTTTGGCCATCCATCAGGTGTAACAGAAGTCATTGATTACACAATTTGAACATCTTTGCAAAAAAAAGTATAGTAGTGGCATTTTGACTAGCACACTTTCCTGGTCTTTTCTTTGGGGTTCATTTTCTTTCTTTTTGACCAATTCATTCTTTTTTCCCTTTGATTTTTCTTTTAGGGCATACCCTCTTTTTATTTTTTTTGAAAATATGGAACCTTTGCAGCATGGAAAGCATGATCATATTTGGCATTTTAACAGTCAATTATGAAATATGATACCTATTGGTATAGGAACCTAACAGTGGTTCCACTTGGGGATGGCTTTTCCAGGTGAAAAGCCAAGAACAGTAGGTCAGATGGCCTTACATTCAATCCTTGTTGCAACCTGAAATTTGCCTTTGCTGTAAACAAACCAAAACTATATCTCTGTAACATATATGCCTTTCCCATAAGCTAGTTTGAATAATTACAACTCTGTCTTTGACATTTTGTCTGAGTGTTTGTCATCATTTTTATCTCCCAAGGTTTTTTTCTTCATGTCTTCCGATAAACTCAAAATGTAATACAAAAAGGTGGCACAATTCCTTACCTTTTTCTCAAAACTTGTTGCATCTTATTCCCTATCTTATTGCTGAAATAAACTGCAGAAAATAAACACTATTATGTACAAATTACAGTCCTTCTATATCAACAAAGTGGATCAAAATAATGCTTGAGCATCCGACCATTGACTGGCCCATTCTCTGCTTCTGTACCATCCAGGCTTCTTAAAAAGTAGGTGTTGTTTCCTTGTACAGCCTGAATAGCAAAAGGTCCTTTCCATAGGAAATCAAATTTACCATGTTTTCCTTTATCTTCCCTCCTTGAATCCCATTTCAGCACTTTATCTCCTATGAAAAAATCCTCTGCATTTGTCCTCTTGTCAAATATCTTCTTAAGTTTCTCTTGTAGAATCTGAGACCTTTGATACATTTCTTCTCTAGTCTACTGTAAATGAATTGTTTGATTGATTCTTCTCTGAATGTCATTGGGTTCTACCTGTATTTCTTGCAGCAATTTTATCACAGGGATTCCCAAGGATGAAGGGAACACAGCCTCCATGCCATAAACCAACTCATAGGGGCTTGTTCCAATAGATCTTTTTGTGGTTAACTTGTCTGCCCACAGTGCATTAATAAGCTTTTTGTGCCAGTTCTTCTTGTTTTCCTCCAATACTTTCTTTACAATGTGATCAAGCTTTTATTGGATGACTCAGCTAGACCATTACCTTGAGGGTAATAGGTTGTGGAGTGGCCTAAGGTAATATGGTATTTATGACAAAAATTAATCATTCTTTTGGATTTAAAGGCAGCAGCATTGTCAGCTATTATCTTTTGCGGACGGCCAAATCTAGATAGTAAATTGGTTTCTATGAATTGCATGATGATTGAGTCATTGGCTTGTCTACAAGGGATGGCTTCTATCCACTTGGTGAAATAATTTGTAGCAGTTAAAATCCACTTATGCTGGCCGGAAGAGGGAGGGTGAATTTCTCCAATGAAATCTAAACCCCATTATTGAAATGGTCTCTCAGTAGAAATGGGTTTTAGGGGTAAAGGTAAAAGCTTTCTCTTGCCTTCAGAGATTTGACATTTATGGCAAGAAACTACAAATTTCTTTACATCAACAAACAGGGAGGGCCAATAAAAACCAGCTCTTAGGATCTTATCAGCAGTTGACTTCCAATACAAATGTCCACCACAGTCCCCTGCATGAAATTCCTTCAGCACTTTGTCAGTTTCATCTTTTGTTAGGCAGCTTAGTAAAATGCCTTCATGATTTTTCCAAAATAAAACATTGTCTATAATACAAAACTTTGAAGCTTTCATTTTCAAGAATCTCTTTTTGGTTCTGGATAACCCTGGAGGAGCCTGCAGGTTTAACAATACATAAATTATATCAGCATACCAAGGTGATTGTAAAAAGGCTTGATTGATCTGTGGAGTCGCCATCTCCTGTTCGTTATCCAGTTCATTGATGTCAAGGGCTTGAAAGTTGGTTTCAGTCATCAATTTAGCTAATCCTTGTCCTTTTATCAACTTTGTTGGTTTAATTTCAATGTCATATTCCAAGATGTTAGCTATCCATTTGCCTCTTTTTCCTTCTATTCCTTCTTGAGTTAAGATATCCTTGACCACAACATTTGGGACATAAGCTATTACATGAGAGTATAAGATATAAACTCTAAAATCCTTGATGGCCTTTACAAGGGCATAAGCCTGTTTTTCCATGATTTGATATTTAAGTGGTGCATCTCTAAGTGCTTTGCTGAAAAAAGAAATGGGCTGCTCACATCCTTGATCACCCTTTTGCAATAGGACAACAGCAATAGTATGCTCAGATGCAAAGGAAAAGATTATGAAGTCTCTATCAAACTTTGGGCTTGTAAGGATTGGTGTTTTGGTTAAAGCTATTTTGATTTGCTCAAAGGCTTGTTTAGCTTCTATTTTCCACCTTACTTTGGAATATTTATTCAGCATGTTATTCAGCAATCTTATCAGTTCAACCAAATTGGGAATGAATCTTCTTAGAAAATTGACTTTTCCTAGGAAGGCTTGTAGTTCTTTGATGTTCCTTGGGTGAGGCACTTGGAGAATAGCTTGTATTATGCCTGGCTCAATTCTAATACCATCTTTTGATATTATGTGACCTAACAATTTTCCCTCTTCTAGGCCAAACAATGATTTCTTTGGGTTCAGTGATATGCCAAATTTTCTGCAAATTAGGAACACTTGTCTTAAATGCTCTAAATGTTCTTGGTCTGATTTGGAAAGCGCAGTGAGATCATCAAGATATATGACTATAAAGTCATGGATTTCTTTTGCAAAGGCTATGTCCATGGCTCGTTGAAACGTTGCTCCTCCATTTTTAAGTCCAAAAGGAATTTTTACATACTTGAAGGTTCCCCAAGGTGTTGTAAAGGCAGTTTTATCTTGATCATCCGGGTGAACTAAGATCTGATTAAATCCTGAGAATCCATCTAACAGTGAAATCCTAGAAGCTCCCACTACCTTTTGTAAAATGTGATCCATCTTGGGTAAGGGGTAGTGGTCTTTGAGAGAAACTTTATTCAGATTTCTTAAGTCAACACACAGTCTTATCTCTCCCGTTTTCTTCCTAGTGGGCACTAGATTTGAAATCCATTCTGAAAATCTAATAGGTGCAATTATTCCAGCTTCGTACATTCTTTTGACTTCCTTTTCAATAAGGGGGAGGAGGACATGATTCACCCTTCTAAGCTTTTGTTTAAAAGG
Organism: Pinus tabuliformis; assembly: GCA_031772625.1. Classification (NCBI taxonomy): domain Eukaryota; kingdom Viridiplantae; phylum Streptophyta; class Pinopsida; order Pinales; family Pinaceae; genus Pinus; species Pinus tabuliformis. The sequence continues at coordinate 1,320,446,253 of CM062807.1, forward strand.
TCTTTGATTTTCTTTTAAGGGTATTGTATGCTGGATGACTAAAGTATCATATGACTTGAGGTCTTCATAGCTCCATGAAAAGACATCTTGAAATTCTCTGAACAACTCAAATATATTTTAGTTTTTGGTCGGGAGGCAAGACTTTGGACAATTTTATCATTTTAGGGTCTTCTGCAATTCCTATATTACAGTCCTCAATTTCTGCGTTTAAAGGCTGCATTTTTGGCTTTCTTGGAATATCATTCGAGTCAAAAATATCTTCCAGAGGAATCAAGCCTGTAGGTAAAAAATTATCTTTCAAATCAATTACTTCAGATTCTCCCTCAGCAATTTCATCAAGGTCCATTTGTTTCAGCTCTTGTAAATTTTTGCTGGTAAAGATTGTTGGATGCAAAATCTGATTTGTTGTTTCAGCTGATATATTAGTTTCTATTTTGTCTATTTGCTATTCTTCACAAATGGTGCTTGTGTCTATGTTTGTATTTGAAAATTCCTCTTTCAAAGTCAGGAAATTGTTGATTTGTGTGTCATTGTCAAATACTTGCCAATTTTTAACATTGTCTGGAATAGCAGGTCTGTGTTTAATTTCAGTAGTAAAATGATGGTTAGGCTCAAATGGCAGCTTACAAGTGCTGGCAAATGTTGCCAAACTGTGAGTGTGTAAATTGTGATTTCTTGAGATTTTGGTGAGCTGTGATTCTGTAAAGGAATCAAGTATTTCAATGGTTGCCCCTCTATAAGCCCTTAGCCTGAGATCATTTGTAACAAAGTTTCCCTTCATCTGTTGAATAATCAGATCAGAGTTTCCCAAAATTCAAATCCTAGCTGCCCTTAGACTTTTAATCAATTTGAGACCTAGCAAAAGGGCCTCATATTCAACCATGTCGTTTGCACATCTAAAATTCAGCCTATATGCATGTCCTTCAACATGATCATTTTGCATATTGTGTACCCAAATCCCTGCCCCTGCTCCTAATTTATTCACTAACCCATCAAATTCCAGATACCATAGGATTTGTTGATTACAACTAGCATTAGGAGTTTTGAAAACTTGCTCAGTGGGTAGATCTGGATTTTGTAACTCATCTGGTTTGCCTTGTGTATGTGTTACATCAATCACTTCAACAATTTCTAGATCTTAAGCAGTAGATTCTTCATTTATGTTTCTTGCTTGTGCTGATTCTATAAGATGAAAGAATCCATATCAGAATGCATGGAATAAATGGGGAAATTTTTGGGCTTCTCTTGACTGCTGACCACATATTTCATCAATGTTTCCCGGTACAATCTCTTTGGCTGGCCAAAGACTGAAATGGTGGCATAGGACATGTCTAATTGTAAAGATCCTTGGAGTTTTGCACCCCAAGATCTGGACAAAAGCATTCCATACTTTGGTGGGATATCAGCTACCACTACATCCATTAAAATTGTCTTGGCAGGGTACTATACTAGAGACACACACAAATCTTTGATTAGGCCTAGACACCTGACCTGGCTAGAATCAAATGAAAACAAGTCTTTATATGGCCTTGTGATATCTAGGTCCAATCTTTCCATCACAGACTTAGGCATTAGATTATGGGAAGCTCCCGAATCAAACATTGTGTTGTGGAGTACTTTGTCATGAATGTTTATGCTTACATAGAATGGAGGAACTCCTCCATCTACTAATTTACCATTAACCTCAGGGCCAAAGATTAATTCTGGTTGGTCATCTAAAAATTCATTGCGTCTCTATTCTCTGATATTTGAAGTGACCTGCTGATTTGTTATCTAAAAACCTCATGTTTAGCTAATTCGGATAGTGGAATGGCTATTTTTAACTTGCCTATTTCGGTTTCTAGGTTGAAAGGTTTTTCCACTTGGATTTTTACATTTCGGGCAGCAAGGTTTTCCTTTTCTGTTGTGTTTTTAGTGGTTTTTTCTTTATCAGGAGTGCTGTTATGAACTAAATCTGTTTTAGAATCAATTTCAGGGGATCCCTTTGCATTTTCTTTGGGAGGACAGGAGGTAGATGGTTGATTGTTTAATGGTTGTAAGTCTGATATGTCCTCAACCGTGGGCTCTCTTAGGTTGAGGTCTGTTTTAGCAGGGAGTTCTGTAGGGGAGGTTTTATCCTTTGCTTTTTTAGGCTACTTGGTGTGTTGGGTTCAGGAGCATCTATTGTTCTAGTTCTCTTCTTATATTGTTTATGAACCTCATAGATAGCTGCATCATATCCTTCTCTAAAATCAAATGATTCTCCTGATTTGGTTTGAAATTGGTTGAAAGTATGAGCCTCTTGGTCATCTTGGGTTAAAAAGATTTGTTGTTCGTTGTTTAGACCCATTAGGTTGATTTGGGTATCCTCTGTTGGCTCACTAGAGGTTGAAGCTTCAGCATAGTTTTCTTGAAATGGAGGTCTGATGTTCTGGTCAGGACCAACCTTCCCAATGTTAGGATTCTGATTCTTCCTGAAGTTTGGATTTCTTGCAGTGTTACTTGGTTGACCTTCCCAAGAAGATTTCCTTTCAATGGTTTCCACTCTATCACCCAATCTATCCAATCCTTTGATAATTGCATCGAGTTTTTGCTCAAATGTAGAAGGCTCTTCTTTGAAGGGAGTCCTTCTTTCAGCTCTAGCTCGTGCTCTCTTAGAGATCAGATTGGCCTCTACACTAACAGTTATGCTCTGCATGTCTTCTAAGCTTGGAGGAGCTCTTTCTCGCAGTTGATATGCCATGTCAGAACCAAATCCATCAGGGAATTTGATCAAGGCTAAGTCAGGTGGAGGTCTAACGTTCTGAGGAATAGCATTGTACACATTATTGAATCTAGCACAATAGTCTTGGACAGTTTCTTGTGGGCCTCTTTTCAAACTCTCATATCCTGATAAGGTATGTAATGGGTACTTCTTCTTTTCCCATCTATTCTAAAAGGTTTGATAAAGGGCATCTGGATCAGCAATTGTGTTTACAGCGAGTGCCCTAACCCAGGTCCTTATATCACCAGTTAAGCTTTGGAAAAAAAAATTCATCCTGAAATCATTATCATCAATTTCGTAGTTCTCAAAATAGTCCATCATTTTCTTAGTATGTTGTTGTGTTGTGTAGGTGCCAGTACCATCAAAGTAGGTGATTTTGCTTTGATAATCTTGAGGCATAGCCCCTGGATTTGCAGGCAACTGCAGAGAAGCATATCGATTTGCCATATTTGCAGGTGTAAAAGGGAAAGCTGGAAGCACAGGGATAACAGTCGAAATAAGTGCAGTGGATGGGGGAGTGGAAAAGATGCTTTGAAGTGATGATGGTGAACTAGAAGAAGCTGCAGCAATAGTAGAAAGGACTGCTGCTTTTCCGGGAGTCAGCTCAGTTTGGATGGAGTTCCGCTAAGGTGTGTCAAAGTTTAAATCAACAGAATTTTCTAGGATTTCTTGTCTTCTAATGTTCTTAGAGATCAAGTTTGGACTTTCAAAGATAGTCGGAGGATTTGGATTTGGATTCGATCTAGTGTAACAGACTTTCTTCTTTGGAGCCAGCTTCTAAATCTGTTTTTGGTTTTTTCTAGAAGTATTTGAAGAACACTACTTTGGACAATATCTTTCTAGGAAATTATGAATTGTAAGAGCCTTGAATTTTCCTGAATATCTTTTGAAAACAAGAGGAAACTGATCAAATTTTTGAGACAGTTGTTTAAGCCTAAAGCTAGACTAGAGATAGACTGAAGCAACTTTTATTTACTCCTGTAATTACATAGCAAAAACGGTTTCAAGGGCTAATTGGCTAACTTCAGGCTCCATCTGTAGCTTTAGAAAATAGACAGCAGTAACCAACACAGTCATTCAGCTCCCCAGTTGAGTCGCCAATGATGTTATCACTCAGGTTGTTCCCCAAAAGCTGTGAGAGAAGGGGATACGGCCGAGGTAACCACTAACCAATATTTTAGATGCAGATTCTAGCCAATCTGCAGCCAGAGAGGGCTCTCTCTTTATGATTTAGCTTTGTTTTGCTATATGTTAGGCTAGTTATGAAGCACAAGTATTTGTTTGATTTTGGGATGGTGACATTTGATAGAACAGGGTTGTAAAGTATGAGAAGTTCAGACCATTGGGTTAATGGAGTCAATGAAAATAAATTTCTGGGTATGGTTTCTTTGACAAAAGGAGGGACTACAGAGCAAGGTAATTTCCCATGGAACAATTTTCAAGCTGGAATCAGGTGAAATGGAGTCAGGGGATGAAAGGCAATTAAGAATCTTTCATCATGCTAATAGAGGGAAAGTGGGTAAATATTACCAAGGAGCAGCTAAGAATTCCTTAATTATATTCAGGGTGTAAGAACCAGGGAGACAGGAGCAGTCAAGAATTCCTGCCTATGCTAGTCCTAAAGAAAACATAAAAATGACAGGAATTAAACACAAAGTACAGCGAAGTAAATTCTGAGCTATTCTTTTTTCCTGCAATTTAGAACATGATATTTAGATGATATATAAAACATAGAAATAGTAAAACAATAGTTAAAAAGACTTATTGATCCATGAAATAATTCAAGAATTCTGCAACATGGGCTTCTGCAATCAATTCCATAACCAGAGAGTTCATCAGCAAAGCATTCCAGCAATCTTTATTCAGAAGAGTTCTCAAATTTACAGCGCAGTTCCAGAATGATATTCACCAACCCCTTATACTTAGCTTGGGGAGGTATTTGTACAAAATGTTTACAAAATATCTTCAAGGAGATAAGATCTTGCAATAACTTCTTTCACCTACTCTACAGAAGGAGTAAATGCTCTTGGGAACAGAGAGAAATGAATGCAAAGTAAGAAATGATGTGTTGGCCATTTTGTTGGTGAGATGCATTGATTGTTTGCCCAATAAGTCGGCCGATGGATATTTAGTGAAATCCCGCGCTGCTGGCATTGCTTTCCTGGGTGCTTTTCCCTGCACTTCAATTAACTGCTGTCCAGCACGATTTTATCTGCTCTTTTTTACACTTTATGGCATCTGTTATGTTCTGGAAAAATAAACAAAACTTTGAAATCCGCCTACAGGATTTCCAGCATACTCTACCACCATTCATCATCTGGTAATTGGTGCCTGCGCATTTTAATTAGAGTTTCATCTGCATCTGTGTACCTGAAAAAAGTGGGCTGGACTGTGAAAAGATGCCTCACTTCATGTTCAATAAAAAACAAATTCTCGAAATTGTCATAAAGGCTCTGTCCAGATGGGAGTGATTTCTCTTCTGTAGAACTTGATGATGTTGTAGCTTGACTATCCACATATGTATTCAATTTGTGTACATAGGCTGCATGTGACATTAGTCTGTAGTCATCAGTTAACAAACTGGGTAGACCCTTTTCCTCCAAAACTCTAAATTTCTGTGTGAAAGCATTTATTTCCATTTGCATTTCCTGGAACTTCCTTTCTAGATTTTGTATGAAATTCCTCATGGTCAAGACCCTTTTAATTATTAAAATAGTGCTTGTCCTGTCCCTGATATCCAGTTTTTCCAAATCTTCTTTGGTGTGGGTGTTCAAGAAATGTATTAGCCTATTGGCCTGTTCAGGCATGTTTCCCAATGAATCCCTGGCCTTTTGAATTTCTTCTTGAGTTGCTGCCACCAAATCAATCTCCTCATGAACTATCTGTATTGATTTCCACATATCAGTGATGGATTGGCTAATGTTGGCCCACAGAATGCTCCTGATTTCTGCCATAGGTTTGTCTAATAGGAGGTCCTTTTCCAATGCCTTTACTTTGTTTTCCAATGCTTTCACTTCCTTTGTTTTTTCTGCTATAGTCATCTTGGATTTATCATAACTTACTTCCAATTTTTCCAATTGCTCTTTGGCACCTTTTAACTCTGACACCTAGAGTCTTAGATCCTCCATGGCCTTTATCAGTTCTTCAGTAGACATGGTAGTGCTGCTGCCTGCTGCTGTTGTTGTTGAAGTGCTTGGTGCTGTTGATGCCGGGTCAGTAGGAGGGACTGCTGTTGTGACTGTAGAAGGAGTAGTTGTAACAATTGGAGCTGTTTGAGATGGCTAAGAGGCCAACTCTCCCTGTTTTCCTTGTAGTGCTTCCTCCAATGCCTTCTCTGTTTCTGCCAATCTTTCATTCATTTTCATCAGCAGTTCCATTGCATCTTCCTGTGATTTTTGTTCAACAATCTCTGTAGTTTTGGGATGCATGGTAATGGGTAGCTTGAGCTGCTTCTTGAGAGTTGCAATGTCTTCTTCTTTCTTTATTATTAATGCTTGGATGCCTTTGGGATCCTTGGGATCATGTCCCAGCTCTATAATAATTTCTTCTAAGGATTTAATTATGTTATCCTTAGCCAAAGAGGAAGCCTTTTCCAATTCCAATTGGGCAGAAGTATTATTTAAAGAATTCTGCAATTTGTGGGCCAGCAATGCCTTGTTTGCCAATGTGGAGTATACCATTTCTCCGGTTTGCTTATGTAATTCAATTTGGTCCATTGGCTGGATATCCTTGGCTAATACTTCTAGATTGGTCCTGATGTAATCAGCAGCTGACTGTGGCTGCAGCATTTTGGGCTTGAAGTGACTTAGGATCATCTTCCCTTCTTGGATGTCATATGCTGACATTAACCTTTGTTGATTTGTGGGGGCCATCCTCAGCAAGTGATTATAGAGTTGAATCCTTATTGGCTCATTCTTTGCTTTTATTTCAGTGAATGTTCTCTTAATGTCTGAGCCTTGCTTGCCTTGTGACTTGGTAGAAGAAAATTCCACACTATGTTGTCTTCCAATCTCCTGCCTGTGTGAACTGGCCGATGTTTCTGTGACTGGAGATGTATCCTGGCTGACTGCTCTCTCTTCCCTTGGACTGTCTGTGATTTCCTGAATGAATTCCTCCTCTGAATGGGGGTTCAATCTCTGCCTTTTTTCCCCTGGTTGCTCTTCAGGATTGTTGATCGGTGTGTCTTCTTGCCTGTCCCTTTTCTTGCCTCTCTCCTCATTTAGAGGAGTCTGTAGTATAGGAATTTATGGGGCCTTTGTTTGTGCTAGGGGGACCTGCTCTTGGCCTTGTTCCTTTGATGTAGCTGGCTGGTCTGTCATTATGTCCTGCTCTGGATCTATTACCTCTTTGCCCTTTGTTGACCTTGTGCTGGATTTTTTTGTGGGCTGCTGAGAAGTCCCCTCAAAAGATGTATCACCTCCTGTGTGTTGGGGGAGTTTGAAGGATACCTGTCCAAAAGAGTCCAAGTCAAGCATTTTTGCAAGCTCTTTCATGTCTTTTTCCAATCTTTCTTCTTCAGTAATCTCTTCAACTAATGTGCCTTCTACCCATTCTTTTTGGTTAGCATATTGTTGAATTTCAGGGATTTTGTGGTGAACATATGTTGTAAGCTTGTTTTTCACTTTCCTATAACTTATGAAATGTTCAAGGTCATATGGTGCCCAATAAAAGCTTTGTTTCAGCATAAGCTACTCCCTTAAAATCTTATCGGCCTCTTCCCAGGCTTCCCTTTTGTTGAAGATAAAAGGGCCCAACTGATTTCTTATTTTAAGCTGTGCCTTTTTCCTAGCACCATAGAAATGAGTCAAATCTGAACTAATAAATTGCCTAAAGTATTCCAGGGAAAACAGTCTCATAGGGACATACTTTGGCAGCTTGTAGGGGCATAATTCATAGCCATATATTCGGATCTCTGTGTGATTCTGGTAAAAGTACCAGTCACCTATACTGTAGTATTTTGAGAGATGCAAAATTTTCTGCATTTCAACAGAGAGCCTGGCAGGAGGAGTTCTAATCAATAAAGAGGTGGCTGGATATATGAACAGGTCAATGAACTCACAATATGTATAAGGAGATTTATGGACTTCATGGAATACTGAGGTCCAGAAAATTACAGACCTGCTTTCTCCTTTGAGGTCAAACTTTCTAAGAGTAATTTGAAAAATATCAGGTTGATTGTACAGCATCAAATGATATATGTAGGATGTGTATTTGAACACTCTTGCTCTGTCCAGGCTCATGAATTGCTCATGGATTTTATTAGCTACGAAGGTGGCATAATCATATTTGACAGCGGGGGGTTGTCCAGGAGTAAATATGGATATCAAAACTAGGACAATCTCATCAATATGCTCACTGGTTTGAATCCCAAGATATAGGAAATCATATTAGTAATGAATATTCCAGCTTCATTGAACCAGACCTGATTAAAAGGAGGTAGCTGCCTGGGCTGGCTATCTGGTCTCATGAATAATTGAGCTATTCTGGTTATCTCTGAACTAGGCAGTTTGGCACCTTGGTCAAGCAAGAATTCCATAGTGAGAGGAGCCAGAGGCTGAGTTGGCTTAAAGTGCAGCATCTCATTTATGGATTGAGGGGTAATATTGAAGATCACAGTCCTAGATGGAGCCATAAATGCTCTTTGTGTGGGGTCATAATTGGCACAACATAAGTGGATGAGATCAGGAAGCACATTTACCGAGGGGAGGTAGTAGATAGGCATGTTGGACTCCCAAATTTCAAAGACATCAGTATTGCTTCGGTAGCTATTATTAATTTCACAAAAAGATTGAAGGTGAGACTTGTCACCAATCATATCCTTAATTTGGAAATATCTGTCAGCAATGGGTAACCATTCCAATTCTTTATGTGGTGCATTCAAGGGGGAAACATTGAGGGCCACTAGAGCCTCCATTATACAGTCTTTGGTGATTTTTGAATTCGAATTGTGGGTTTTATGCAGCAGCAACAAGTAAAATAGTAGTTTTGGTCTTTTCTGTGGAAATTGCAGGTCGAAACGAGCTTGAATTTAGCTTAATGGGCAATCTTGCAGAGGGAAACAGAGTTCACGGGATTTCTTTGGAAAAAATGGGTAAAACAGTGGCTATGATGTAGAGGTTTGAAGGCAGCACCGTGTTTTAATTCGAATTTTGGTTCTCCGGGCGATTTTTACAGAGAAAGCTAGAAAAACAGGGTTTAGGAGCAGGATTCGGGTAAATACTTGTTTTATGGATGCCCTGTGCGAAATGTGGGTGGCAGACCGAGCTGAGGGACAGCGCTGTGGAGTGAATTTCTCTGGGTGGCAGACTGTGCAGTGGAAATGCCGCTTTGAACATAAAAAACCATGCAAAAGTCGTGCAGGATAAACAAACAGAAATGAAAAAACAACGACATTTTACGCGTTTTTAACAAAAATTTAATTTTGGCAGGTTTTTGGTGCGCTTTGGTCGGGTGACGTCAGCATGACATAATCTTTGTCGTGTAGCGGGGGTACGGAAGCTGACTTGGTGGTGACGTGGCGGACACAGCGGACGATACAGTGATGAGGTGGCAGCCAACGTGGGTGCTGACGTGGGTGACGACGTCAGCGGCGGGAAAGGAGGGCGGTATATGGTATTATCGCACCGCTTTTTGGACAACGACGGTTTTGGGTGGAGCGGACGCGATAAAACGAGGTGGCGACACGTGTTTTTTGTACGACGGCGAAACCGCCAATTTCCCGGAGGCTATCGTTCGGTCATCGGAGGGGTTCCGATATCGACGTGGGTCGTTGGATCTACGTGTTGCGATCCAATGGATGGCGAAAAACAAAACATGGCAGAGAGCTAGAGTATGGGACCCGCGCGATATTATTTATCGTTTTGTAATGTTTTTGCAGGGTTTGCAATGTATTCAAGCTTTGGGTTTATGTTCGGGTTTGGTTATTCATTTAACCAGATGTTAAATGAAACCCATGGTTTACATGCGCGCGGGGAAGGGTTGTCCACAAGGTTTCGGATAAACCTTGGACCCCCCATAACGTTAACATATGGCTTTAATCAAGCCCGGGGCGGAGTATTAAAACTTTGGGGTTTTGTGTATTTTATATATAAATAGGGGCGGGGAAAACTTTACATAGGAGTTATATAATAGAGTTAGGATGTTAATATGAGAAATGTTTTCAAACAAAGCACTAAGCAAAAGGTGAAACTTAGGCTTAGGGAATAAAGGGATCCAAGTCATGAATGTTGGGGATTTAGGATGATAGAAGAAAAGTATTTTTACACAAGAAATGTGGCTTAGTTCTCTTAAGTAAAACCAGGATTTCACTTAGTCTTTTTCATGAAATGAAGGGAACTAGGAACACTGAGCAGATCTCAATGTCCTTGAGGGGAAATTAGTAAATGTTCTTGGAGGAATGGGAGGGAAATTAGTCATGCTTCAACTGTTTTGCAGCCACCTTGCTATGGTACTTGTGATATCCATGAGATGGATCATATTCAAAAAGACAAAACTGATCACAAACTTGCTTCTGCAACACCAAACTGCCTACCCAACCTAATACACCTAACATTTTTTCTTCCTTTTTGATTGGGTGCATTTGAACTAGCACACCCTTACTCTCTTCCTTTCTTTTAGCTGCCCTCCTATCCAAGTCTGCCCTTATCTCTTCCAGGGGCTCAGATTTCGCTGTTGAGCACCCTTGCTTCTCTACCTAACTACTGATCTGCCAAGCTTAAACTGTTTGAACAGACCTTATTTTCTAGTGCTGAAACAAGAAATTTAAACATGGACTAGCCAAGATTGAGCTATTTGGCCATCCATCAGGTGTAACAGAAGTCACTGATTGCACAATTTGAACTTCTTTGCAAAAAATAGGATAGTAGTGGCATTTTGACTAGCACACTTTCCTGGTCTTTTCTTTGGGGTTCATTTTCTTTCTTTTTGACCAATTCATTCTTTTTGCCCTTTGATTTTTCTTTTAGGGCATACCCTCTTTTTTTTTTTTTAAATATGGAACCTTTGCAGCATGGAAAGGATGATCATATTTGGCATTTTAACAATCAATCATGAAATATGATACCTATTGATATAGGAACCTAACACATACCAAGCATTTAAATGCTACTGTCTTACAGATTGACCTTCAGAAGGCATATGACTGCCTGGATTAGGGCTTCCTCTGTTTTTTCCTCATCAAAATTAGATTACAACCTAGATGTGTTGATTGGATTATGGCTTGTGTTGACAATGTCAACTATGTTGTTATCATTAATGGATATCCAACAAATTTTTTTCGTGCTGGTCGGGGTCCTTGGCAGGGATGCTCTCTCTCCCCACTACTCTTCATCATGATGATGGATGGTTTAAGCTTGCACATAAAAAGCACGGTTCTGGAGGATCAATTCCAGCCACTGAAGATGGGAAACAACATCAACATTTCACATAATCTCTTTGTCGACGACATTCTCATCATGGGTATGCTATGTCATTTTTCTTGGTTATGTCTCTTTCACATTTTCAGTAGATTTGAAAATGCCATTGGCTTGCATATGAATCTTAATAAATCTGTTTTATATCATGGACAATGTGACATGGAGTCTATTATATATATCAAAGGTATATTTTGTATTGAGGCAATGCCAATATAAAATGGTATGAAATACCTTGGAAACCGTATCAAACCCTGTTGGTACAGAATTGTTGATTGGCAATGGCTTGTTGATCGTTTCTACAAAAAGATACCTGGGTGGGAGTTTATGTGCCTATCATTGGGGTGTAGGGTTATACTCACCCAAGCAGTCCTATCTCAGATGGGGGTTTACTGGGCACACCTATTTTACATTCCTACCTCTATTATAAACTGTCTAAACTGCTTAATGGCTAACTTCATCTGGGGGGGAGCCACGAAAGGAAAAAAGACCACTTGCCCAAATTATCCAACATCACTTTCCCTAAGGGTATGGGGGGATGGGAAATCATGGACCTCCGTCACTTTGGGGGGTCATTGCTGATTAAATCCCTTTGGAGGGTTTTATTTGGATCTGGCACATGGAATAAGATCATACAACACAAATATCTTAAGGATAAAGACTTCATATTTTGGTATAGGAAAGGCACCATCGGCATCAAATAGGGATCGACTATCTAGCTTAGTTTTATGAAAATCGGAAAAAATATTTATTCATCATCTTGCATGGAAGTTTCAATTGGGCAACCACATTCTTATTGGTATAGATCCAATCCCAGGTGTTGGAATTGAAAGTTTTCTCTCTGAGAGGCGTATTCATCTCCTTAATGGATGTGGCATATATTTCTAGTGCCAAGTCATTAATGGTTAGCAAGGACCGGTCCCCATATGGAGAAATGCTCAGGAGATCGAGTTCTATGGAAAAATGGATTTGGAGTGGAATCAGATAATTTCTGCCATGAAACACCTCGACATCTTTCGTTCAGAAACACAAGATAAAATCCTATGGTCGTGGAAGAAGGCATCGGATAATATCATTGTGGTTGACACATATTCAACCCTTTTCAAATTGGACACTAGACAGGGGGAGCACCAAGTTTTAAATGCATTCTGGAAAACAAAAATTCCATTTAAAATTATCATCTTCACATGGTTGGTCTACCACAATAGAAATCTTATTTGGGAGAATCTATAGAAAAGGCAATGGCATGGTCCTCAAATGTGCTCTATTTGCAAAAGAGATGTCGAAAATAACAATCACATTTTTCTTCATTGTCTTCATACTGACTACAGGTATGGAAAAAGTTATCATCTCTCATTGGTTTCCCATTACATCATAATTGCATTGTGGACTCTCTAAAATGGTGGAGTACTCAGAAATCTTCTTGGAGAGTCGTTCCACTTTTTCGTTTTTGGGCACTCTGGAATTGGAGAAATAGGTATATTTTCCAGAACTCTCCAGAAGGTTTCCATATGGTTGTTGATAGAATCATCACAAATCTCTCTATATATTCTACTCAATCCTCATGCACTAATATCACACTACATAAGCAAATCAATATGCAGTTCTTATATTCGATGGGGTTTTTTGATGGATCAACACAAAGGAATTCTTGTGCATGTGGTTTTTGGATTGCTATGTCTGTTGATTTGTCTTACAGGGTCTATTGGAATGGAGGTTGTGGCACCAACACCAGGGCGGAAGCATTAGCCCTATGGGGACTCTTATGGTTCAACAATTTCCTTGATAACCCCCACTTACATATATATGGAGATTCAAAGATCAGCATTGATCAGGTCTCGGGGAAAGCCTCCATAAACAAGATCCCATGTTACAAGGTTGGCTGGAGCAGATTGATCTTCTTTGGCAACTCCTCGGAGGCTCCACAATCTAGCATATTGGCAGGAACCAGAACAAGGAAGCAGATAGACTATCCAAAAAGGGATTACAAGGGTTGATCGGCAAATGGTACTTGGAGATTACATGTGAACATGATATTTTTGATATGGGGGACTTCCCATTTCCTGGATAATTCTCTCTGCTCTTTCCTCTCTTTTTTGTTAATTTTTGTGTATATTTCTTTTTTTCTAGCTATACAGATGCCTAGACCCATGGGACAAAACTGCCAAGATTGCATGATATGATAGTATCATGTGGTTCCAAGTTTCTGAGTATATCATTGCATTTCAGATGCTTTGATCATCACTTTTGGGCATATGGCTTGTGAGCTTATATAGCATTACATGTCCTTTTTATTGGGATTGGGTAGCACTATGCTCTCATACATTCCTAGAATGTCGATATGATGTGAACTATCATGTATATTTTTATCTGATAATATAATATCCTGCTTTTTTCTTCCTGGAAAAAAAATGTGATAAATTGATATCTTTTGACCATATAAATTAAAAAAATAATTCATATTCATAATTATAATGATCAAAACTTTATATTTAAATTTAATGAGTAAATATATAAAAATTCAATATTTACAATGATTTTTTTATGTTGAGTTATATATATATATATATAATTGAAAAATAAATTATAAAATATGTTAAAGACAAATGATATATATGTGTGTATCAAAGACAAATGATATTTTAATAAAACTAACCATAATTATTTTATTTTATTTTTATGTATAGAGAAGAGAAATTTATATAATATAAATAATATTATTAAGAATCATGTATACCTTAACTCTTCTACGAGGTGCCCACAGGAATCAATTCTCTTGAAATGTAAATATTTTCTCAAGTTTCTAGAGGTTTGCATATTAAGAGATTTGATCCTTCTCGACACTTGGTAGATTTGAATTTAAGATGAACCTATGTTGGTTATATTTTTGATGAGTTAAAAAATAGGAAAATTGCTATTATAACAAATATTTTAAAATTGAAATTTAATGTGGATGTATCAAATACATTTCAAAAGAATTGCTTTCATTTTTGGTGTTACTATTATTAAAAAGATACAAATTGGTTGAACTTATAAATGTTGATTTTTTCTATGTGTTATTGAAAACTAAGAAACACTTTTGTAATTTTATATTTGGGTTGATCACCTCTTTAGTATATATAAATTTTCATCTTATCCTTTAATTTTCTCCTCTCCTGTTATTTTATATGGATGTGAGGTTTGGGGTTGCAGTATATCTAGAGTCATGGAGGAAGATTAAATAAATCCAAAAGCAGTTTATAACTTACAACCTCAAGAATAAAGGAAATACTCCCTACACTATCATCCTTATTGAAGCAAGTATTTCCCCCATTGAAACCATGATTATGACTATGTATCCGATGTATAAGAATAAATTATACAACATGGATGACAAGAGGTTTCCTAAATTTTGACTCTAGCTAGAGCCCCCCCTTCGACCCAAGAAAGGGTGGCATAAGGATGCTCAGTCTTGGAGATCATCTTGCAAAATTCAGATAATATTAAAAATATTATTACTTCCAAATTTAAGGAGAAATTGGGTAGAAATAAAGAGTTGGAGGGAAAAAAGAAACTGTGATATTATAAGGAGGTTATCAATCCCAATCTAGAAAATCAAAATTATTTATCTTCATTGACTAGTATTAAGAAGAAAATGAGCTTTGCAAAGAGTAGAGCTAATTTTGATGAGCTTCATAATGAAACTAGGTGTTGAACAATTCCTAAAACACCATGGGATGAAAGAGTTTGTCAATTGTACAATCATATGAGGGTTGAAGTTGAAAAACACTCTCTTAGATTGTCCATCTTTTCGATCTAATTTTCCAAATATATGTCAACTACCAACCACCTTGACCTTTTAACTCAGCAAAACTATGTTGAGTCTAAGAACACTTCTCTCACTTCTTTTTGAGCATATAAATAAAATATAAAAAAATCTATTTAATCTCCCACCTTCATATGATCCAGTATACCATATAAATTTTAGTAAAAGTTTCTTCATTATCATCATCATCCTAAAATCAATATATTATTTCTTTTAATTAATTTATTTTATATTAAATTTATCAACTTTTTATAATATTTTATTTTTTCCTTATTCTCTAATTATTAATAATATCATGATTTTTTAAAATTTAAACACAACAATATTTGTAATAAATTATTACCATTTTATAAAAATTCCTTTTCATCCATTCTTTAATAATTTAATCAAAATTTAACATCTTTAATATACTACATGCAAGCTTGGCCTTCAATACATCCGAAAAATCATAAAATATAAAAACAATAAACCTTCTTTGATAACAAATTAACAATCTTTATAATTTTTTATTTTCAAACTTATAAAAAGCAAATTAATCTCCAGAGCGAAGGATGGTTTATAAATATTATTTTCATCATGAGATGCCATCTATTACCAACAAGAGAATAATCTTTTAGCTTTTCTAGATGTTTAGTTTTCCTTTAGTTATTTTAAATCGAAAGTAATATGATTATAAATATTTAAAATAAAATACAAAATTAGAATATTTGTAAATGAAAATGAACTCTTAATAATAATAAAAATATGTTTTTTCCATTACTCGTGAAGTGGTTTAGAATAAAATTTTAAAAATAAAAAAGTGATATGATTGGTTATTCTTTAATTATATGATACGATAGACATCTTCTATTAAAGAGGGCGAAATTGTAAGTCATAAATATTCGAGCTTACTTTATTTATTAAATATTATTTTATTATTTTTAAGATGAAAAATATTGCTTAATAATTAAGATATTATAGTGTATAAATATAACATACATTTCCGTTTCAATACACAATATCAGTCAGATTAGCATATTACTAGACCCATTACTATCAGTTTGTTTCAGGAGTTACAGCCTTGCTTCTCTCATATAGGTTCTACCCTCATTGCTTCACTAACAATGGGCTCTTTATGTTCATGTTTCTCAGGAAAGACGTCTGACTCTAGTCCTACACCTAGTGCCTTTGCAGAAAAGAACACTGCTCCAATTGCAGAACAGGAGCCTAGTCCTCCTACACCTAGTGCCCCTGCAGAAAAGAACACTGCTCCAATTGCAAAACAGGAGCCTAGTCCTCCTACACCTAGTGCCCCTGCAGAAAAGAAGACTGCTCCAATTGCAAAACAGGAGCCTAGTCCTCCTACACCTAGTGCCCCTGCAGAAAAGAACACTGCTCCAATTGCAAAACAGGAGCCTAGTCCTCCTACACCTAGTGCCCCTGCAGAAAAGAACACTGCTCCAATTGCAAAACAGGAGCCTAGTCCTCCTACACCTAGTGCCCCTGCAGAAAAGAAGACTGCTCCAATTGCAAAACAGGAGCCTAGTCCTCCTACACCTAGTGCCCCTGCAGAAAAGAACACTGCTCCAATTGCAAAACAGGAGCCTAGTCCTCCTCCACCTAGTGCCCCTGCAGAAAAGAACACTGCTCCAATTGCAAAACAGGAGCCTAGTCCTCCTACACCTAGTGCCCCTGCAGAAAAGAAGACTGCTCCAATTGCAAAACAGGAGCCTAGTCCTCCTACACCTAGTGCCCCTGCAGAAAAGAAGACTGCTCCAATTGCAAAACAGGAGCCTAGTCCTCCTACACCTAGTGCCCCTGCAGAAAAGAAGACTGCTCCAATTGCAAAACAGGAGCCTAGTCCTCCTACACCTAGTGCCCCTGCAGAAAAGAAGACTGCTCCAATTGCAAAACAGGAGCCTAGTCCTCCTACACCTAGTGCCGCTGCAGAAAAGAAGACTGCTCCAATTGCAAAACAGGAGCCTAGTTCTCCTACACCTAGTGCCCCTGCAGAAAAGAACACTGCTCCAATTGCAAAACAGGAGCCTAGTCCTCCTACACCTAGTGCCCCTGCAGAAAAGAACACTGCTCCATTTCCATCTAGAGATGCACAAACAACTGCTGCAATTGAAGATGTTGATCTTGATGGCCTCATCCAACATATATCTGGCCTCCTAGAACGCATCAAGGTAAGGGAAATTTTTTATTATTGGTTGAACTCCTCTGCTTAAAAAATTTCTAACAATGATTCAGGTTCGTAGCCCCCAACAAAATGTAAAAATTTAAGCAGTGTTTGTTTGTCACACTAAATTGAGTATGTTTCCCCTTTTTATGCTCAGAAAAAGTCATCACGTCCAACACCGTCGACTCGCCAATACTGGCCTACCAGTTCAACCGGCTTAACGAGACTGAAGGAAATCCTCACAGAGGGAACAGAGGGTGCTTCTACTTGGGTACGCATTCACTTTGTGTTTTATTGCTTAAATCTCAAAACTCAATCTCAAGTTCGTTTTATTTTGATTTAATGAATATTGATACAAAATAATAACCTAATGGAATTTTTAAAATTTCATTTTTTTTTTGTTGTTGTTGTTTTTTTAAAGTTGGGAGTGTTATAAATATTTTGAAATTTAGATTTAATTTTAGATATAAGATGGACAGTTTAAAAGAAAGTGTTTTGTTTTTCATTTTTAATTTTCTGGGTATTACAAAGTTCACAAATCATTTTATTTTGAGGTTTTGGGAATTGATCAACATCCAATTTCTCTATGAAGCTCGTAAGAATTTATTTTTATTGTAACAATCTTTATTTTTTTCTTTGCACTAATAAAAAAAATGTTTTTTTATTTTTTATTTTGGGTTGCTCACCTCCTTATAATCAACATTGAACATTCTTATGCCATCCCCACTTGAATGAAAGGTGGTTTTGGCAAAAATTTGAAACAATTTTAGGAATCATCTTTTCTTCCATATTATTTATACACGATCATAACCATAATCTCAATAAAGTAAAAACTTATTTTAATCAATAAAATAAGATAACATATATCTCCTTTAATTTTAAGATTATAATTTTTTTATAAATAACTTTTAAATATTTTTTATTTTCTTTCACAATTCTTTAAAAATATTTCAACCCTAAATTTTATATTTCTATAAAATAAATAAATATTTTTATGTTTCATAATTTTCAATAAAATATAATTAGTTTAATTGAATATATACCTTGTGATTCAATATACTGCCTTTTAAATATAAATCAATTCCAAATTTCAAATTTTTGACTTCTTAGATTAAATCAATTAAGATGAAACCTAATTGCATAGAAATTTATAAAATTAAAAATATTCCAATTCTAATATAAATTTAAATTAATATATAAAATGTTATTTTTTATTTTTGACAGTCTTATAAATATATATTTAATGACTTCCAATAATAAGTATTGATTTATTTAATGTCATTTATAATTATTTCATTCTCATATAAATTGAAATTATTTCAATTAATTTTATTTTTTTTAAGTTAAATTTTTGAATAAATTATGATGATTTGATAAATGATGTTGATGATGATGATGGTGGTTAACGTCCGTTGAGACCAAGCATTGGTCTATCGGACCTAAAGAAACAAATTATTTATTTTGATTTAAGATTTTATTCCTATGCTCAAAAAGCTTGGAGAGAAGCCTCCCGAGCTCACTATAATTTTGACATTGTAAAAGGCTCGGAAGGTCAGTATTGTAACTAAGATTTTGAAAGTGAGATCTAATGTGGTTGTATGCCGGGCACTCTAAGAGGAAGTGGTTCACTATAATTTTGACATTGTAAAAGGCTCGGAAGGTCAGTATTGTAACTAAGATTTTGAAACTGAGATCTAATGTGGTTGTATGCCGGGCACTCTAAGAGGAAGTAGTTTTCATCCTCAATGTTCTTATTCTCACATATATGGCACATCCTTTCCATCCATGGCATTTTAGGAACTGCCCAACCACATGTTTCACTATGGAGCTCATGAGAATTAGTTCTAATTTTTGCTATATTAATTTTCTTCTTTGAGCTAGTTAAAATAGAGAGATACTTTTGATCTTCTAGGGTGGGGTTGATGACCTTCTTATAATAACTTAATTTTCTTTTAGCCCCTAAATCTTTCTCACACCACATTTTTCTTTGAATTTAGAAGTAACAATATCTTTAATGTTATTTATGTTCTGCAATAGATCATTCTCATTGATCTCCCAATAGTTTAACCAGGCCCTTCTGTCTTTATGCCAACCCCGATTGAGCCTTAGGTGGTTTTGGCTGGAATTTAAAGCTAGCTTAGGAAGTCTATGATCGTCTATGTTATTGAGTTTGTGCTTGTACAGCAGAAACCTAATCATAGCTAGGCTCTCAATAGGGGAAATACTTGCTTCTATAAAGAGAATAGGATAAAGTGTATTTAAAATTTAATTTTTTTAAATAAATAAGGATAATTTGATAAATATTATTATAATTACTCTAAATTGTAGACTGCTCTATTACCAACAACTTCATACTCATCCTGCATCCTGAGCTGATTTTAGATTAAAATTTAATCTATAATTTTCAATCAATCAGAAAAATACTACTTATTTCATCTAAAATTTTCTCCATGTTATTGCCATCAGAAAGATATTGCTCCAGGAAAGATGAATATATTTCGGACCCTTCTGAATGGAATATCAGAGCTACACTGGGCTGCTGCATGTCTTCTTGTGGTCGCAAATGTTTTGGAAAGATACGAAACCATTTCTGAGAATAAACATGAATGCTTGTGTGTTTTGGAGGAAATGTATAACTTGGCCCAACATGTTAAGAACCTTAAAGCACGACCCAAGTTGAGGGAAGAGATGGAAGCTTCTATACAAAATGCAACTGAGCTGATATTGGAAGGTTCCTTCATGTGCTGCGCACAAATCGATTCCTCAAAATTTTCCAAGTGAGTACCCTGCAACACCATCAATTAAATTAAATTAAATAAATTCCTGTATGTATTCTGGAGGTATCCTTGTTAAGGCCAACTTTTATGCTTAAGTTATATTTCTGTACATGTGAAAATAAAATATATTACGACTGAAATGCACTAATTGCAGGTTTTTGTTAACGTATGTGAATAAGGATGAACTGCTTAAATTTCAAGGTAAGTTAAAGAGAATGTCAAAGCGTATGGAGAACGAAATGGGTATATGCATCTACGATGCCATTGAGTGTAGGATGGAGCGTCCGCAGAAAGAACGAGAGCGAACATATCCTGAATATGCAGGTAAATTGTGAGGCAATTGGTTTTTGAAAAGAAAATATTAATATCCAGAAATTTGTGATAGTTATATTCTAATTTTTTATTTGTGTTCTACTATTGTGGAAATAGTGGGAATTGAAGAACCATTGCATGAAGTTATCCAACTTTTAGATTGGAAAAATGAAAAAAATGCACTGGCAGTTATCTTGCATGGTTTCGGCGGAATTGGAAAAACTGTTCTTGCTGATGCTGTGTTTGCACGACTTTATATAGAAGGTTGTAAATATTCAATGGTCAGATTGGATGATATAACATCAAATCCAGACATAGTAGAGCTACAAAAATGCATATTAAAAGATTTGAGCATAAAAGCACCTATGGGGATGACAGATAAACAAGAAGAAATTGGGCATCTAGTGTTGGAGAATATTAGAACATTTGAGGATGGACAAAGAGAAATTGGTCGCATGTTAGAGAAAGAGATTGCATTCATTTATATCGACAATGTTGTGCACGGAGATCGTCTAGAACAGATTTTGCCTAGGGACATGAAATCTGCAAAAAAGTTGAGATTACTTATTACTGCAAGAGACATAAATGAATGCACAGGGTGCAGAATGGAAAAGAAAGTGTATGCTACAAAATGCCTTTCCAAAACAGAGGCCATGAATCTTTTGAGGAAAGAAATGAATGGGGATGACATGAATGAAACCCAAATGGAGCAGATAGTAAAGACATGCGGTGGAGTTCCAAAACTGTTGACACTGGTAGCAGGATTCATACGTTCCGATGAGGACAAACTGAAAGCTTTTCGTATAGTGATGGAAGACGCAGAAAAATTGAAAGGTAAACCTTTTGGGAATATAGATCGCTATGTCTTTGCATTTGACAATCTGCCTGAAATATGCAAGGATCCATTTCTGGACATCTGTTTCTATTTCAGTGGATGGGATTGGGACACAGTGGCAGATATTGTGGGACAGTCTGAACTGGATATGCTTGAAAAGAGAGCTCTTGTCACCAGAGACACAAACAGGACTGTAAAGATACATGATATCATTTTGACAATTGGCCTCAACAAAGGAAATGGAACGAGACACACATTCACTGGTGCAAGTGCACATCAAATTCAGGAGTTTTTAATGATTAAGGTAACTAATCTTTCTTCTTGAAAATATATCATATATACAAATCTATTTCCTAAAATGTTTAGGTCAATCCTTATGATTCACTCGATTATACTTATCAACTGATTGCAGGACCTCCAAGGAATCAAAGGTCTCTGGTTTAGTAGAACTAAAGATCCATTCTATATATCTGCACAGAAATTAAATTTAATGTATAATTCACTGAGAATTCTTGCACTTGGAAATTCGACAAAAGTGGAAGAAACATGTAATAAAGCATTTGAGAAGCTCGTATTTTTCCAAGGAGAAATTCCCTATCTTCCTTTCAATGTGTCATGGTCAAAGGAGTTGAGGTATTTAAAATGGCAACCCCAAGATTTGAATTTACTAAAGGAGTGAATAAGTCTTCTTCACATATTTCATCCATTGTTCCTTTATGTTGATGCCTTGGAAAACGCTGCAACAACATAGAGGAAACCACCCGGTCCGGACCTTAGTATAGCTCATTTTCCATTTGGAATAGTGGCTCCGACTGGGGATAATGGGACCAGTTTCCCAGAAATAGATAAAATGGGATGGATGAGTGACTTATAGATTATGCTAGCGATATGCGAACAACTAAAACTATCGGAGAAATATACTAACTATAATCTAATCCCGGGACTTATCAATTTTCAAAGCGTAGCGTTTGATAATCTGTGCTTCAAGGCAGGCATATAGATGACTCTAACGCTAAAACATAGATGTTTAAATCATTCAAGATTGCTCTGCATAATTAGTTATGCAGAGCGATAACAGCGAATTACTACACTTTGTCATTCATATCATTGATACATGCATGATTAAAAGAAAAGGCATATCACAAAACATCCAATAGTGGAATGCAATGGAGATTTGCTGTTACAGCGCATACATATATTCAATAATAGCAAAAATAATAACACAGCAACTCATATAAGAGAAATGAACACAGATGCAGATAAAAGTACCATGTAAGCTGTTTATCACTCCAGTATATTAATCGCTACGTCGCAGTCCTTCCTACAACTCAGAAAGCATTCCAAACAAGAGACAATAGTGCGCAATTGCATAAAACAGCTTTCCCGTTAAATTAAGAACCATTGGTCGAGTTTCACAAAAGAATATAGGCTGAAGCACAGTAGTGCAAACTTCAGCCTTTAAGTCTATTACAAAATTTTACAACCCTTTCCAAAACAATGAAAGGGTCTATAAATACTAGTCTAATTAAATATCTACAAAACGGAAATCCTATTAAGCTGGTATCAATAACTATTAATCCTGATTTGTCTGGCGATCTGGCAAGCGGGAGGGTGACTCATTAAGTCGGCTGCTTTCCTTTGAATCTGAGCTGATTAATTGCAAGCATTGGCTCAACTTCCGGAGGTTTGTTGAGGCGCGAACTGAGCTGTGCAGCGTAGGTGGCATCTTGGATATTGGGAATTATACACCCGATTGCGTCTGTAAGGCAATTTAGGGCAGATCTCTGTGTATGTGGTTTGATTAAAAAGAGCCAATATGCATCTAAGGATAAACTTTTAACTCCAGCGATTAATCTTCCTTTTTCTTCTAATTCAGGGTAGCATGTTTGCTCTAATGTATTTGCAGTTGTTATCTTTCTCGGTGTACATTGAGAAATCATATTGCCCAGGTAAAGAGTGTTATTGATATTGACTAGATCCACGAGATTGCTGGCGGCCGATTTACATCTTGAAGCCGCCCTTTCTGCTTTCATCACTTGAGTGTGCCATTCTGTGAAAAGTATATCTTTCTGTGTTTCCATAATCCTGGGCAATTTTGCTGCTTTTCCCAAATCAGAATCTTGCCAATCAAGATATGCAGTAATGGCTTCGTCTGCTTGATCTAGTTCAGTTCTGGCGTTTTCTACCTGTTGATTAACTGATGTAGTTAGCTCACATAGTGACTCAGCTTGAGCGATCTGTTGACATAAGAGTCTGACCTGAGATATCAACGCATTGTTTATTAATAATGCCTCTGGCTTAAACTCTGTTACCTGCGACGCGCCCTTTACCTTTTGTAGCTGCAATGACATTTGAGCAATTTGCTCATCTTTGGTCTTTATCATTTGTTCATTCGCTGCTCTCAAATTTGCCAATGCCTCCGACAATTCTTTTTGTTTCTGGATCGCATCCTGATCGATCCTTTGCTTTTCTGCTTGCAATTGTTGAGTCAACTGATTGTTCTCTTGCTGTTGCTTCAGCCACTGTTCTTCTGCTTGTGCTGCCCTTTGCTTTGTTTCAACCAATTCCGCTTGTAACGCAAAGATTTCTTGGTCTTTATTCTTCAATAGAAGGCTCACCTCCGATGCTTTGTCAATTGTTGCCGCCGAATAAGCGCCTGCATACTGTGATAGCTTCGTTAAGTCATCGGAAGGGTCCAATTCCTCCTTCCATACTACATTGCCCGTGACTGTTTGCTCAGGAAAGATAGAAGGTTGATCAAGCTTTCGTCTCTTCCTTGATCGCTTAACAACTGCTCTATGCCTTGGGCTGTAGAAAACATCCAGGGGAGGAATATCTTCCACCTGGAGAACAATTTGATCAGAAGGGTCCTTAGTAATTACCTCAACATCCTTTGAAATGGGTGGGCCGCTGGTTCCGCTTAGAACCTGAGAAGAAGTGATATCTGGTGTATCGCTTGTTTTAGAGGTGTCTGTATCCTTGGAGACCTCCGTTCCTCTGATAATGGAATCGAATTGGTTCCATTGTTTAAGCAATTCGGGATCAATGGAGGTCTGTTTATGTTGCTCTGTCTGGGATTTGCTCCGCTCTTTTTCTTGTTCTAACCTCTGCTGCTCCTCTAGTTCTTTTGTCTGCTGCTCTTCTTGTTCTTTCTTTTGTTTCTCTTCCAATTCCTTTTTCTGCCTATCTGCCAGTTCTTTATTTTGTTTCTCCTCTTCTTCCCTCTTCCGCTGTTCCTCTATCTCTTTCTGCTTTCCCTGTTCTTGTTCCTTCTGCGCTTTCTGATGTTTTTCTATCTGCTCCTTCTTTTGCCTCTCTGCTTGCTCTTTTCTTTGCTTCTCTGCCTGCAACTTCTTTTGCCTTTCCTCCTGTTGCCTCTTTTGTTCTTTTGTTGTAACAGGAGGTTGGCTCGTCTGTTGCCGACCAGGCTCGCTTGAAGAAGATGCTGGGGTTGTTGACAATAAATCTAGAGGCGGAGTTTGCAACCTCTGCTCTCTAAGTTTATTGAACTCAGTTAACTTCTCATCATTGTATTTCATTCTAGCAAGCTCTTTGGCATGGCCTATTGTTTCGGAGGCGACGAACAGGTCATCAAACACATCTTCTTGATGGTCAATCTTTGTCAGTTTGGCCTGTTCTAAGGCAGTGTAAGCAGTTTTCTTTGGATCATAGAGTCTGCTTGGGATAGTGGCCAGGGATAAAGCTTGCATCTTTGTTGCCTCCTTTTCTGCATGCTTGAGATCATGCAGAGTAAAAACACCAATTCTCAAGGGAAAAGAGGGCCAGCCCCTCTTCTTTTCTTTCTTGAGAGTTTGTGTAACACTCTCGGCCATAATCTGGTAGGAGATTTCTCGGGCTAACAATTTGTCTGGAACATATAAAGGGAGAACATGCGGCTTGGCTTGACTCCCGAAAACCCTAACATAGGTAAAATGCTCTTCTCCGAACCAACTTGCTACAGCTGGTAAGTCGAAGGAAGCCAGATAGGAGATTTTGGGAATGGGCCTATCAAAAATGGAATAATGAATGGGAACCATAAAACCATTGCAAATTTGATACAAATGGTCCTTGTAAGAGGACTTCCACAATTTCTGGTGGTATAAATGAATGGGTGAGGGGTCTTGGGCGGTCCACCTCCAACCGAGGATGGGAAACTCAGAATTAAAACATAATGTATCCATAATGTAAGCACTATAATAAAATGGTGGGATTTTCCTTTCGATGACTACGGAATTGGCTCTAAAGTCACGAACAGCTACGGCCAACTTATCAGAGAGAATGGTGGCCCAATCCATGATTATACTATTAACAGCTGCTTCCATTAGGGGAACCATATCTATGTCAAAATTAGCCGAGTCGTGTAATCCCCATAGCCTACACATCATAATCCCCGCATAGCAATAGGGAGAAGCCAAAGAATCGACTGAGTACTTACCAGAGGTTTCGTGCTTGTGTTTGGCTGGATTCTGCCTCCAATCCCTAATGGGCTCGGATTGCACTTCATTGTCGGATGCAAATTTCTCCACGAAAGCTTTGTTGTAGATTTTCTCTGGCTCGGGCAAATGATACATTTGCCTTAGATGCTCTGGCTTGAATGACCCGAAAATCCTCCCATCCCTTTTGATAAACGTTCTGTCGTGGATTGGGATTTCCTCAATTGCCCATCGCACTACATCAGTGTAGGGAAGAATTTGTTCTCTGGCCGCTATTCTGTGAAGGAAAGAGTCGGCCAGGTCTTTAAGAGTAGCATCGGACTTCCTTAACACGTCCACACTAGCTTCCGTCACCGTCACTTTTGGTTGCTCGGGCTCTAATAAATTATAAGTGCCCTGCCATGTAGTCCTGGTAAGACTAGTGCATGTAGTGTCTGAAATTAAACCTTTCTTCTTATCTACAGCAGCTTGACTTGCAACAGATGTAGCAGCGGATCCCGCAGTCCTTTTGGATTTCTTCCCCATCTTGCTCAAGCTTCTCTCGACAGATGAATTCTACACAAATGCAAGAGAAATCGTAACAAAGAAATATAACAATGACAATCCATAGCGGGAAAGATATATCATTTGAAGCGTGCTGAGATTAATTCTCAAAAGTGGCTGCGGATCCAATCACTGGGAAGATATTGCAGATGCATTAATGGTCGTTTAAGGCCTGCTACTCATTAAATGATTATTACACCGTTATCCGGCTGAATGACCCCCTTAAGCGTGCAATAGATATTTTGGCGGTTGAGCGCAGGTGTTCGTTAATCGAAGGGGCAAAGTTTTAAATACAAATACATCACCTTATCCCTGCATTTAACGGCTTTTTTGAAATTCGCGCTTTATCAATCGGATAACAATATAACTTTTAGATCCTTACGTGATGACTTTTCGGGAACGCCGATCGCCGATAACAGATATCGCATCGCTTCGGGGAATAAATGTTATACAATCATGAGCAAAGGATCCTGCCGATCGCCGATTGCGACATCGCATCGGACTAGCGCAAGAGGGTGCATATAAAGTGATTCCCCGACTTCCCGATCACCGATATCACATCGCATCGGGGCTTAGGTTATGCGCGTTTATAAGGTGTGCATGGAATATCGCCGATCGCCGATAGCGATATCGCATCGGCGGAGATCAAGATACCACTTTAATGTGTTTCTCATGTCATTGCGATATGCGATCTTGCGATCGCTTTATCGCAATAACAAAAGATTGTTTTATTATTGGAACACAATTATTCAAAAGGCTTAAATACATAAACTCATTTGATTATAAGGCCTTTTTGAATCAACAAAAGATTTTGATGCCAATCAAACTTTAAAAGGGACCCATTCCATATGTTAACATTTGTGAATAAAAATGATATGAAATGGGGGGTTGTTGTAGAGCACAACAATTGGCGATTCGCTGGAAGAACCAGTTATCTCTGAAACTGATAAAAATACTTAAGCTTTTCCAAAATAGAGTCTCGATCAGAAGTGGAAACTTCTAATATAACTGGATATCTGTGCATTCTGAACAAAGTGAACTTATTTTGTTAACTTCCTCCCCTTTTAGTTTCAAGAAAATAAATACATTTTAAGTTTTTAAAATAGGCCTTTGTTGGTTTATAATGATAAAACAAAAACTTTCCCAAATCAGCTTTTATAATTAACCCCTCTGTCATAGGTAGAGCCTCTGTTGCCAGCAAACGTTTATAGTCTCGACAGGGATACCTTTTAACCATATTATTGTCCACTTTTCCATTCACATAAGAGTGTAATTAGCAGAATGAATCCAAAACAATTTTTCATATTTTGTATTTCATTTCCTTTTTCTTCTTTGTCCTTGATAAGATAAAAAGCCATTGTCCTGGTTTGGTGGCCAGCTGTTGACAATGCCATTCACTGGTAGTAATTTAACTGAACAAGCTGGCTCGTGATGAGACCCCTTGTCTTGTAATTTCAAGCCATTACCCTGTTTTGATAGGCAGTATTGGTAATGTCAGTCAAACTATTTTCCTATGAACATGGTAAGCAGGCTTGTAATAAGACCTCTTATCTTTAATCTTTTATATTTTAGAATTACACTCTGAGTAATCATAGACTTTAGTGAATGGGGTGAACAATCTTCTCCTTAAGAGCAAATGGATGACAGGTGAAGAGTTGAAGATGCTGAAAATGGGTTAGTTTCTATCTTAAAATGGATAACCTTTGGAGACCAGTTTTGAAAACAGAAAATGATTCACAGAACTTTTACATTTTTGAGAGGAGTCTTCAAAAGTTGGATTGTCATTTTCAGAACACAAAGATATCTAATTTCCTAGAAATTATCCCTTTAGGTTGAGGGTTCTATTATCTAAAAGCAAATATTCATATTATTTTTGTGAGACAACTTTCTCAAACACAGCAAAAGGTCAATGGAAGCTATTCTACAATTTTATTTCCTGCAAATCCTACAAACTACACAAATCTACAAAGAGGAGAAGGGATTACCTTCTCAATTAAAGAATTTCTTCAAGATCAGGCCATTAACAGGGAGAGAATCTCTCAACCCTGATAAGTCTTGCAATATAAAGGTTGAATGGCCTATCTTTTCACAGATCTGAAATGGTCCAAGCCACATTTTCTGAAATTTGGTATGCTTACCTTTATCTTCATGGGCCTTGTCCCATTTGAGAACTAAGTCTCCGACTTGAAACTGTTTTGAACCGGATGAGGCTGAGTCAAAAGATGCTTTGATGATTTGTTGATGTTTGGCATGAGTGATTCTGGCTTTTTCCCTTTCTTCTTCTAATTTGAGAATTTGGTCATGTCTAAGCTGGATAGAAGAAGAAGGAGTCTCTTCAATGTACTGTACTAGGGCCAAAGAGGGCAGAACAAGATTTGTAGGCAATACTGCTTCTTTTCCATATACCAGATTAAATGGGGAGGAACCTATAGAAGCCTTTTGTGTTATTCTATCAGCCCATAATGCAAACACCAAAGATTTGTGCCAGTTTCTATGATTCTGTTCAACAGTTCGCTTAATGATTTTGATGAGATTCTTATTAGTAGATTCGGCTAAACCATTTCCCTGGGGATAATAATTAGCAGAATACTTCAGTTTAAACCCCCTCTTAATAGCGAAATCATATATAGCGTTTCCTGAGAAATAGGAAGCATTATCAAAAACGAGAGCGTTTGGGACACCAAACCTGGTAATGATGAATTGGTCTATGAATTCAATGATTGCTTCAGAGTTTGCTGTCTTTAAAGGGATTGCCTCAACCCACTTTGTAAAGTAATCGGTAGCAGTAAGGATATACTTATGCTGTTTGGAAGATGCCGGAGTAATCTCCCCAATGATATCCAATCCCCATTGTTCAAATGGCTGTTCAATGTTGACTGGTTGCAGAGGGAAAGCTGATTTACGTTGTCTTCCGCTAGCAGTTTGACAATTTAGACATTTCCTTACATACTCGTGAGCATCTTTAAACAAAGTAGGCCAATAGTAACCAGCATGAATAATTTTGTGAGCTGTTGTGTCAGCTCCGAAATGTCCTCCTGCTGGTCCGTCATGGAGCTCCTGCAAAACCTTTTGGGCTTCAGATTTTTCAAGGCATCTCAACAAGATAGAATCGTAATTCTGTCTAAAAAGCACGTCATCAATGATGGTAAAATTCTTCGCTTTTAATCTAATAGCTCTTTTGTTTTTGTAAGACAAATTTGGAGGTGCATAACCATTCTTTAAATAAAAGATTAAATCTGCATATTGAGATCCAGAATCAGTAACACTTATCTGACTAATTTCTTGAGTTTGATCTGTGTCGCTTGATTCTGGAATGTTGGATGCTCCTGCCAATATCCTGCAAAAACCTTGGCCCCTAACAATCTTTGCTGGCTTAATTTCTAAGTCATACTCTTGAAGCGCTGTGACCCAATTTGCCCTTTTTTCACCCAGTTCTTTTTGAATTAATAGTTGCCTAACTGCCGGGAAAGGAACTATTATTTTTGTATGGGTTTTTAAAAGAAAGGGTCGATAATGTTTGACCGCTTTGAATACAGCAAAGGCTTGTTTTTCTACATCGGAGTAATTTAATTCGGCACCCTGAAGATTTGAACTGAAGAATGATATGGGTGCCTCTAAATTGTGAGCATTTGGCTGCGTGAGAACTGCAGCATAAGATACATCGGACGCAATGGTATACAATGTAAAATGATTAGAAAAATTTGGAGTATTCAAGGCCGGGGCATTGATTATTGATTGCTTGATAACATCAAAAGCTTGCTTTTCTTCTGATCCCCACTTGAAGACTGAATTTTTCTTGATCATTGTCTGAAGTGGTAATACAATTTGAGAAAAATCTGGAACAAATCGTTTAACAAAATTAATCTGGCCTAAAAATGACTGCATCGACTTTTTATTGTGTGGGAAAGGGATTTCAGAAATTTCCTTGATCCTATCAGGATCAATATAAATGCCATCTTTGGATACTATAAAGCCTAAGAGTTTTCCTTGATCAAGAGCAAAGAAAGACTTCTTTGGGTTCAGAGAAATACCATATCTTTTGCATCGTTGAAAGATTTGATTTAAGTCATGCAAATGATTATATCTCTTCTTAGAATATACAGTAATATCGTCTAGATAGACGACTACCGTTCGATTAATCAATCCTTTAAAGGCTATATCCATAGCTCTCTGAAATGTCGCTCCTGCATTTATTAGTCCAAAAGGCATTTTCTGATATGCATAGGTTCCCCATTCCGTTCTAAATGTAGTTTTGAGCTGATCATCAGGGTGAACAAGAACTTGGTTGTACCCTGAAAAACCATCTAGAAAGGACATCAATTCAGAACCTGCTACTGATTGGAGGATTTGCTCCATAGTAGGTAATGGGAAGTTGTCTTTTAAGCTCGCTTTGTTCAAGTTTCTAAAATCAATACAAATACGAATGTCGCCATTTTTCTTCCTGACCGGCACCATGTTAGAGACCCAGTTAGAATGTCGGACTGGAAAGATAATCTTGGCTTTCAAGAGTTTGTTAAGTTCCGACTTAATCTGGCTTTCTAAGTTTGGGTGAATCTTTCTTAACTTCTGTTGAATTGGTTTCTGCTCGGGAAGCATCGGAATGGTATGTTGGATAATAGATGTATCATAAGTCTTCAAATCATCATATTTCCAAACAAAAACTTGTTTATTCTTCCTTAACAGTTTAATGAATGCTTCTTTTTCTTCTAAAGAAAGTCCTAATCCTAAGTTCACATTTTGAGGAGCTTGCTCAGTCCCCAAATTAATCAACTCAAATCTCAGGGTAGAGCTTTGGATCTTTGCATTGGTTACAGGTTTAAATCTGTCTTTGATATCATAAAGATCTTCTAGCTTTACCACAGGCTTAGGAATTGCATTTTCCTGAGGTGTATCTTTCATTTGGGAATCATGCTCATCTTCTTCAATGATTTGATTATCATAAGACTTCTCAGAAGTTAAGAATTGCAAAATATCAACATCATGATTAAATACTCTCCAATTAGTGACATTGTTGGGAATTGAAGGCCTAAAAAGTAATTCTACAGAAAATCTATCAAGGCTATAGTCTTCAGAAGGTAGAAGCTTAGAGGCTACATTGGCTAATAGGTCAGCTGCCGAGTTTTGCGACCTAGGAATGGAAGAAATGTTAAATGCTGAAAAGTGTGAGGTAAGATCTTGTACTAGCGATTGATAATGCTTGAGGTGACTTGAAAGACAATGAATTGCATTCCTCACCTGTTTAACAATGATTTCCGAATCGCAGAATACTTTTAGATATTGCACTTTGAGGCCGATTGCTTTATATAATCCCTGGATTAAAGCTTCATATTCGGCTGTGTTGTTAGTGCAGTCAAATTCTAACCTACAAGACAGCATTGTCTTTTCTCCTTGCGGACTAACCAAAATGCAACCTGCTCCTGAGCCCTCACTGGACTTAGAGCCATCAAAATATAATGTCCAAAATAAAGGAGTATTAACAAAAATATTTACATTTTCCTCAGTATTATTAAAACATCTGGACTTATCAGTTTGTGAAAAATTTTCAATTTGAGACGCAAAATGATTGACTGAAAAAGGAGATGGTTGGGCAACAAAGTTGCCAAAGAATGACTCTGACGAATAGTTCCCCAAAATGTTGTTGTTGAACGCTACAGGTTGGTTTTCTTGCTCAAATTCAGTAACTGTGTGGGTCATATGCTTCTCACAATCGATCCTTATTTGATTTGGCTTTCCCTTGTAGGGAAGCCACATATGTGACCAATCTGTGGAAATATACCCATGCAGTTTTTCGGACCAATCTCTGCTCAAAATTAAACCGTAGAATTCAGGTATGTCAGCAATTAAGATATCAATTCTCTGTACAACCCTGGGATCGGCAGACAACCTGATGGTTACGGAATTAATTTCTCCCACAACCTGCACTTTGGTCCTGTCCAACTGTACAATATGAATAGCGGACTTCTGGGGTTCAATATTCAGTTTAGAACAAACTGAAGCTGGCATTATATTAGATGATGCCCCTGAATCAATTAAACAGTTGTGCAGGTTTCTATTATAAATCTCATAGGTCAGCAGGAAGGGTGGGGTATGAGAATTCGATCTATCTCCAATCAGAACTGAATCGGTAGCTTCAACCATACTTGGAGGGGGCTGGCCTGAATCATTAGCAGCTTTAGCACTAGGAAGAGGTGTAGAAGGAACAGCATTCAATTCTTTAAGAAGTAACTTTTGTTGATGTTTTAATTTACTAAGCTCAAACATGGTTATGTTTGCTTTAGTTTTCTTCATGTCATCGACAATGTTATATTCCATTGAATCGGATACCACTAAGGTTTTAGATGTTGAAGGAGAATTAGAATTTGAAGGCTGGTTTTGAGGAACTACCGCAGGTGTTTTCTTTGGAGGCACTTTTTCTTTGGTTGTGGTAGCCCCTGCACTCCTTTTCTTCGAAGTAGCCTGGACAGGTTCGGAAGTACTCTTACTTCTAGTGGTCACTGGGAAGGCTTCCTCTTCGTTATCGGTATCGGAGTTAGGGAGTATGAAATCCCACATTCCATGGCATTCAGCTACTTCTTCTTCATCATCTGTTGGAGTGGTTATCTCTTCTTCCTCCTCTTCTTGCTCTGAATCTGCGTTAGATATGACATTAGGTGGCTTTGATTCAGTTTTCCTATAAGTCCTAAATGGTCTTTTGTTTGAAGTTTCAGCTACCTGTTTCTTTATGTCAACCATTTCATTAGACAAAGTCTTCAGGACTTTTTGCAATCCCTCCATGTCATATGGATCTTTTGGGGTTTTCTTCTTAGAATCCTCTTTGAAAGAGACTTTTTTGGCTTTTCTGTCTTCCAAGGCAGCCTTCTTTTCTAAAGCATTTATGCGCTTTTCCACAGCAAGTGCTTCCTTCATGTTTTCGGCTAAGGTAGGTTTCCCAGCTCTATCTACAAAAATGGCTATATTAGCAGGTAGGGCAGTGATATACCATTCGCTTCGAATTTGTTCACTTGGTTTAGAAGCTGTAGGGATTTTGTTCAGGAGTTTATTGAATCTGGCATTAAACTCCTTTATTGGTTCCCTATGCTCTATTCTTAGATTGGAGAGGTCATTTATTAGAGTAGCCAAAGACCTATCATCTCCATATTTGGTAAGAAACTGCTCTTGGCAAGTGTTCCAACTAGTAATGGAACCAGATGGCAAAGAGAAATACCAGGATCCTGTTGATCCTTGCAATGTGTAAGGGAAGAGTCTAACAACAACATCTTGTTCTATCACTCCTTTCAAGTTGACTGCTAACATAAAATTATTAATGTGTTCTTTAGCCTGGGTCCCGTCATCTGGATTGAATTTGGGGAGCCATTTTTCAGGATAATCTGGTAAAGGATGCAATGGTGCAGGCATATTGACTGCACCTGGCCTAGTCCATGGGTCTGCCATTATAATAGCGACAGTGGTTGACACTACTGTTGGGATTCCAGATGTTTGGGGAGGGGTCAAAGATGAGGAGTGAACAGGTTGGGATATTGAGGCTTCTGATCCTTGGTGAACGACAATCTGTAATGGGGGAGTGGATGGTTGACTTCGCAGAGGGGAAAATGCAATGGAGGACGTGGATGAGAGCTCTTCACTATCAGATCCTTCAGTAATTTTCTTCGCCTTTTTCCTTTTGGGTAAAGGGAACTCAGTGGGTTCAATACCGAGTTTTTCGCTCTGAAGTCTGGTGAGAGGATGAGTCAGATTGAATTGCGAAGTCGCACTGCTTTCTGATACCTCAGATTTCTGTGGTGAAATCGAGAAGCTCTGAAGTTTATGGATTAGAGACTGGACTTCAGGTGATTCAAGACTTAATTGTTCTGGGGTATGATGGGTTTGAGCAGTGGTAGTTGATTCCCCTTCTCCTTGTTTGGATACCGGCGAACCAGTGTGCAAATGGGGAGGTCGAGGGGATTCGGAGGGAGAATTACTCTTAGAATGGCTTATAGGTTTGGACTTATGTGCCATTCACAGTTGATGGCCCTCCTTCTAGCGCCAATTATGTTGATGCCTCGGAAAACGCTGCAACAACATAGGGGAAACCACCTGGTCTGGACCTTAGTACAGCTCCTTTTCCGTTTGGAATAGTGGCTCCGACTGGGGATAATGGGACCAGTTTCCCAGAAATAGATAAAATGGGATGGATGAGTGACTTATAGATTATGCTAGCGATATGCGAACAACTAAAACTATCGGAGAAATATACTAACTATAATCTAATCCCAGGACTTATCGATTTTCAAAGCGTAGTGTTTGATAATCTGTGCTTCAAGGCAGGCATATAGATGACTCTAACGCTAAAACATAGATGTTTAAATCATTCAAGATTGCTCTGCATAATTAGTTATGCAAAGCGATAACAGCGAATTACTACACTTTGTCATTCATATCATTGATACATGCATGATTAAAAGAAAAGGCATATCACAAAACATCCAATAGTGGAATGCAATGGAGATTTGCTGTTACAGTGCATACATATATTCAATAATAGCAAAAATAATAACACAGCAACTCATATAAGAGAAATGAACACAGATGCAGATAAAAGTACCATGTAAGCTGTTTATCACTCCAGTATATTAATCGCTATGTCGCAGTCCTTCCTACAACTCAGAAAGCATTCCAAACAAGAGACAATAGTGCGCAATTGCATAAAACAGCTTACCTGTTAAATTAAGAACCATTGGTCGAGTTTCACAAAAGAATATAGGTTGAAGCACAGTAGTGCAAACTTCAGCCTTTAAGTCTATTACAAAATTTTACGACCCTTTCCAAAACAATGAAAGGGTCTATAAATACTAGTCTAATTAAATATCTACAAAACGGAAATCCTATTAAGCTGGTATCAATAACTATTAATCCTGATTTGTCTGGCGATCTGGCAAGCGGGAGGGTGACTCACTAAGTCGGCTACTTTCCTTTGAATCTGAGCTGATTAATTGCAAGCATTGGCTCAACTTCCGGAGGTTTGTTGAGGCGCGAACTGAGCTGTGCAGCGTAGGTGGCATCTTGGATATTGGGAATTATACACCCGATTGCGTCTGTAAGGCAATTTAGGGTAGATCTCTGTGTATGTGGTTTGATTAAAAAGAGCCAATATGCATCTAAGGATAAGCTTTTAACTCCAGCGATTAATCTTCCTTTTTCTTCTAATTCAGGGTAGCATGTTTGCTCTAATGTATTTGCAGTTGTTATCTTTCCCGGTGTACATTGAGAAATCATATTGGCCAGGTAAAGAGTGTTATTGACTAGATCCACGAGATTGCTGGCGGCTGATTTACATCTTGAAGCCGTCCTTTCTGCTTTCATCACTTGAGTGTGCCATTCTGTGAAAAGTATATCTTTCTGTGTTTCCATAATCCTGGGCAATTTTGCTGCTTTTCCCAAATCAGAATCTTGCCAGTCAAGATATGCAGTAATGGCTTCGTCTGCTTGATCTAGTTCAGTTCTAGCGTTTTCTACCTGTTGATTTACTGCTGTAGTTAGCTCACATAGTGACTTAGCTTGAGCGATCTGTTGACATAAGAGTCTGACCTGAGATATCAACGCATTGTTTATTAATAATGCCTCTGACTTAAACTCTGTTACCTGCGACGCGCCCTTTACCTTTTGTAGCTGCAATGACATTTGAGCAATTTGCTCATCTTTAGTCTTTATCATTTGTTCATTCGCTGTTCTCAAATTTGCCAATGCCTCCGACAATTCTTTTTGTTTCTGGATCGCATCCTGATCGATCCTTTGCTTTTCTGCTTGCAATTGTTGAGTCAACTGATTGTTCTCTTGCTGTTGCTTCAGCAACTGTTCTTCTGCTTGTGCTGCCCTTTGCTTTGTTTCAACCAATTCCGCTTGTAACGCAAAGATTTCTTGGTCTTTATTCTTCAATAGAAGGCTCACCTCCGATGCTTTGTCAATTGTTGCCGCCGAATAAGCGCCTGCATACTGTGATAGCTTCGTTAAGTCATCGGAAGGGTCCAATTCCTCCTTCCATACTACATTGCCCGTGACTGTTTGCTCAGGAAAGATAGAAGGTTGATCAAGCTTTCGTCTCTTCCTTGATCGCTTAACAACTGCTCTATGCCTTGGGCTGTAGAAAACATCCAGGGGAGGAATATCTTCCACCTGGAGAACAATTTGATCGGAAGGGTCCTTAGTAATTACCTCAACATCCTTTGAAATGGGTGGGCCGCTGGTTCCGCTTAGAACCTGAGAAGAAGTGATATCTGGTGTATCGCTTGTTTTAGAGGTGTCTGTATCCTTGGAGACCTCCGTTCCTCTGATAATGGAATCGAATTGGTTCCATTGTTTAAGCAATTCGGGATCAATGGAGGTCTGTTTATGTTGCTCTGTCTGGGATTTGCTCCGCTCTTTTTCTTGTTCTAACCTCTGCTGCTCCTCTAGTTCTTTTCTCTGCTGCTCTTCTTGTTCTTTCTTTTGTTTCTCTTCCAATTCCTTTTTCTGCCTATCTGCCAGTTCTTTCTTTTGTTTCTCCTCTTCTTCCCTCTTCCGTTGTTCCTCTATCTCTTTCTGCTTTCCCTGTTCTTGTTCCTTCTGCGCTTTCTGCTGTTTTTCTATCTGCTCTTTCTTTTGCCTCTCTGCTTGCTCTTTTCTTTGCTTTTCTGCCTGCAGCTTCTTTTGCCTCTCCTCCTGTTGCTTCTTTTGTTCTTTTGTTGTAACAGGAGGTTGGCTCGTCTGTTGCCGACCAGGCTCGCTTGAAGAAGACGCTGGGGTTGTTGACAATAAATCTAGAGGCAGAGTTTGCAACCTCTGCTCTCTAAGTTTATTGAACTCAGTTAACTTCTCATCATTGTATTTCATTCTAGCAAGCTCTTTGGCATGGCCTATTGTTTCGGAGGCGACGAACAGGTCATCAAACACATCTTCTTGATGGTCAATCTTTGTCAGTTTGGCCTGTTCTAAGGCAGTGTAAGCAGTTTTCTTTGGATCATAGAGTCTGCTTGGGATAGTGGCCAGGGATAAAGCTTGCATCTTTGTTGCCTCCTTTTCTGCATGCTTGAGATCATGCAGAGTAAAAACACCAATTCTCAAGGGAAAAGAGGGCCAGCCCCTCTTCTTTTCTTTCTTGAGAGTTTGTGTAACACTCTCGGCCATAATCTGGTAGGAGATTTCTCGGGCTAACAATTTGTCTGGAACATATAAAGGGAGAACATGCGGCTTGGCTTGACTCCCGAAAACCCTAACATAGGTAAAATGCTCTTCTCCGAACCAACTTGCTACAGCTGGTAAGTCGAAGGAAGCCAGATAGAAGATTTTGGGAATGGGCCTATCAAAAATGGAATAATGAATGGGAACCATAAAACCATTGCAAATTTGATACAAATGGTCCTTGTAAGAGGACTTCCACAATTTCTGGTGGTATAAATGAATGGGTGAGGGGTCTTGGGCGGTCCACCTCCAACCGAGGATGGGAAACTCAGAATTAAAACATAATGTATCCATAATGTAAGCACTATAATAAAATGGTGGGATTTTCCTTTCGGTGACTACGGAATTGGCTCTAAAGTCACGAACAGCTACGGCCAACTTATCAGAGAGAATGGTGGCCCAATCCATGATTATACTATTAACAGCTGCTTCCATTAGGGGAACCATATCTATGTCAAAATTAGCCGAGTCGTGTAATCCCCATAGCCTACACATCATAATCCCCGCATAGCAATAGGGAGAAGCCAAAGAATC
The DNA here is from genome assembly GCA_031772625.1 of Pinus tabuliformis. Classification (NCBI taxonomy): domain Eukaryota; kingdom Viridiplantae; phylum Streptophyta; class Pinopsida; order Pinales; family Pinaceae; genus Pinus; species Pinus tabuliformis. Next base: position 1,320,484,000 of record CM062807.1, read on the forward strand.
GACTGAGTACTTACCAGAGGTTTCGTGCTTGTGTTTGGCTGGATTCTGCCTCCAATCCCTAATGGGCTCGGATTGCACTTCATTGTCGGATGCAAATTTCTCCACGAAAGCTTTGTTGTAGATTTTCTCCGGCTCGGGAAAATGATACATTTGTCTTAGATGCTCTGGCTTAAATGACCCGAAAATCCTCCCATCCCTTGTGATAAACGTTCTGTCGTGGATTGGGATTTCCTCAATTGCCCATCGCACTACATCAGTGTAGGGAAGAATTTGTTCTCTGGCCGCTATCCTGTGAAGGAAAGAGTTGGCCAGGTCTTTAAGAGTAGCATCGGACTTCCTTAACACGTCCACACTAGCTTCTGTCACCGTCACTTTTGGTTGCTCGGCCTCTAATAAATTATAAGTGCCCTGCCATGTAGTCCTGGTAAGACCAGTGCATGTAGTGTCTGAAATTAAACCTTTCTTCTTATCTACAGCAGCTTGACTTGCAACAGATGTAGCAGCGGAGCCCGCAGTCCTTTTGGATTTCTTCCCCATCTTGCTCAAGCTTCTCTCGACAGATGAATTCTACACAAATGCAAGAGAAATCGTAACAAAGAAATATAACAATGACAATCCATAGCGGGAAAGATATATCATTTGAAGCGTGCTGAGATTAATTCTCAAAAGTGGCTGCGGATCCAATCACTGGGAAGATATTGCAAATGCATTAATGGTCGTTTAAGGCCTGCTACTCATTAAATGATTATTACACCATTATCCGGCTGAATGACCCCCTTAAGCGTGCAATAGATATTTTGGCGGTTGAGCGCAGGTGCTCGTTAATCGAAGGGGCAAAGTTTTAAATACAAATACTTCACCTTATCCCTTCATTTAACGGCTTTTTTTTTAAATTCGCGCTTTATCAATCGGATAACAATATAACTTTTAGATCCTTACGTGATGACTTTTCGGGAAGCCGATCGCCGATAACAGATATCGCATCGCTTCGGGGAATAAATGTTATACAATCATGAGCAAAGGATCCTGCCGATCGCCGATTGCGACATCGCATCGGACTAGCGCAAGAGGGTGCATATAAAGTGATTCCCCGTCTTCCCGATCGCCGATATCACATCGCGTCGGGGCTTAGGTTATGCGCGTTTATAAGGTGTGCATGGAATATCGCCGATCACCGATAGCGATATCGCATCGGCGGAGATCAAGATACCACTTAAATGTGTTTCTCATGTCATTGCGATATGCGATCTTGCGATCGCTTTATCGCAATAACAAAAGATTGTTTTATTATTGGAACACAATTATTCAAAAGGCTTAAAATACATAAACTCATTTGATTATAAAGCCTTTTTGAATCAACAAAATATTTTGATGCCAATCAAACTTTAAAAGGGACCCATTCCATATGTTAACATTTGTGAATAAAAATGATACGAAATGGGGGGTTGTTGTAGAGCACAACACTTTACTCATTCTTTCTTGAAAAGAAAAATATGAATTTATTCATCGTCATGGTTTTGACAATTGAATGCGTTATTTCCAGATGCCCTCCAGTCTGAAACACATGGAATTGGATGGAAAACTACATTCCTATGACTTTGAAATCTTCTCCAGTGATCTTCAACAGCTTAGAAATCTGAGGATACTCAGACTAATCCACTTTGCAGGGCTGAAAAAGCTGCCTGAAGAGTTGGGTGATCTACTAAATGGATTAGAAGAACTAACTCTTTCATATAGCGAATCAATAGAGGAATTGCCCAGCACAATTTCAAAGCTTCAATTTTTAAGAATATTGAGAATGGATTATTGTTCGAGTTTGAAGAAGTTGCCAAAAGATTTTGGATCATTGACTTCTTTGCAAGAACTCAATCTTTCATACTGCAGTTCTATACCAGAACTACCAAGATCAACGATAGAGCTTCAATCTTTAAGAAGGTTAACTCTTTCATATTGTACATCTATACAGGAGTTACCAAAATCAATTTCAAAGCTTCACTCACTAAAAGTATTGAGAATGGATAACTGCTCTAATTTGAAGGGATTACCAGAAGATTTTGGATCACTAAGTTCTTTGGAAGAACTTAATCTTTCAAATTGCAAATCTATTAAGGAACTATCAGTATCAATTTTAAAGCTTCAATCCTTAAGGATAGTAAGATTGAATTATTGTTCAGGTTTGGAATGGTTGCCCGATTTTGGGGTATTGAGATCTTTACAGGAACTTGAATTGGAAGGCTGTGAGAAACTAGAGCTGCCACAGAGAGAGCCCCTCGCCCCTCTCCTAAGGAACATTGGAACTTCCAAGAAGCTTTCAGGAAATTAGAGTATCTTTTTCCTGTCCAGTACTAGGGGAGCGGACAAGAAAAACGGTAGAGCAAGAAGTTTGTAAAAAAATCAAGGAGGTGGCCTCTCCAATGCCTTCTCCCAGCTTCTTTGTTATGTAATGGATATACTTATGCTACCATAATTCAATTGCAATGAGCATAGCAATGCTTTGTTTCTTGGTTTATTCAATGTAGTTGAATTTCTTCTGCGACAACCCTCGTTTATTGAATATCATGGCTCTCTTTTCGGTTTATAGAATATCGTTTCTTCTTTTGCGACTTAAATAAAGCTGCTTTCACTTTCGACTTATCTCATGCTGCGTTTTCTTGTCCCTGTGACAAAACAAACATGTTTACGGTTATTATTACTGGTGCACAACTGCGCTTGCTCGAAAGCATTATATTTGGCGGGAAGCATTCTAACCCTGCATTATTAGTGCATTTGAATTTGAATTTGATGGGAATAATTTTTAACGAGAGCTTTGAAATATCTCAACAGTCCATATGTTTAAATCCAATACCTCCACCATATAATCCAAATGTTTTTTCCAATGCACCACAGAGAGTTGTAATGTAAGGATTGTTGAGCCAGAGCATTGTATATTGTGGTAATTCTATTATTTCAAGAGAGCAGTTTTGGAGACCTATTTCTGGTTGTTTGAGAATGGGAAAGTCATTTTCTTTAGCTTTGTAGCAGAGCCGAGGAGTAGTATTAGAAGTTGGAGACATGGTGAATTCCAACATCACATAATAGAGCAATCACTAATTGGAGTTAGCCTGGAGAGGTATCCCAAGCTAAGTGGACTTCATTATTATCAACCTGCAATTCCTTGTTTTTTTATTTGTTGCTATTTATTTATTCATTAAGTTAAATCATTCATATTTAATGCAATTCAATCAATAATTTTTAATGTAATTCAATCAATAATTTTTAAATCACAAAATAATAGCAAAGAAAAAATTATTTGGAAATATTTGTTCCATAAAAAATGAGATTTATTAAAATAATAATAATAATTAAAAAATGTAATTCAAATATTTTATTTTTTCATTTTAAAATAATAATAATAATTAAAAAAATGGTAATTTAAATATTTTATTTTTTCATATTACTACTTAAATTTTACCTAAAATGTAACAAAAAGCTGTTAAAATAATAAATTTGAAATGTTTTATTTAAAATGTAATAAAAAATGTTAAAATAATAAATTGAATTATTAGATTTGGTTTATGTTGATAATAATTATGAACATAATTTCATATGATTTATAAAAAAATAATACAAAAGCACTAGAATATTTGTCTATAGAAAGGATATTCTTAAGTTAAGAATAATGATAAAAGTTATCACTTTTAAAAATATATATAATAATTTAAAAAAAACATAAATACTTATTTGTTTTTATTAAGAGTGAGGAAGGTTTAGAATAAAATCAGAAAAATAAGAAAGTGATATAATTGGGTTATTTTCAATTACATGATATGAGAAAGCTTAGGATATATGATATAATACATTTTTTTGGTTGATGACATTTTAACTTTTGACATTACCTCTAAATCCCAGTGGTCCGCTCTACATCATATATTTATTAGGTATGGTGCAGCATAAGGATTGATAACAAATGGCAGCAAATTGTTTCTATAATACTCAACTGGAAACATGATGGATATTGATTACATAGCTAATATATTTGGAGTTTAGAAAGCACTTCTGGAGGTAGGATTCTCTTATTTCGGCTTCAGGCTCAAGCCTAATTGCTACGGAGTAAGAAATTGGATGTGGTTGATTGACAAATATAAGAAGAAATTGAGCACATGGACAAACTAATTTTTCTCCTTAGGGGGCAGATACATACTCACACAAGATGTATTACAACAAATCACTGTGTATTGGGCACATCTCTATATCATCCCGACCACCATTGCCAACAAGAATAAGGCAATCACATCTTGTTTCCTCTGGTCCAGGATCGAGACTGCTTCGAAATACCATCTATGCAAATGGAGCTCACTGACCATCCCCAAGGAACTTGGGGGATGGGGCCTACTAGATCAAAGAATTTTTGGCTTTTCGTTGTTGATTAAATCTTTCTGGAGGGTGTTGCATTGGAGAGGGATTTGGTAGGATGTCTTTCTGGACAAGTATATGAAGGAATATGACATTGAATCCTTATACAGAAACACATGACAACACAAAACTAGAGGATTGATGATCTGGAGATCTTTTATAAAAATCATGGACTTGTGGTGCATGGGAATTTGGCAATGGACAAAAAATTCTTATTAGCACATATAAAATAAAGGGTGTAAATGTTGTTGTACATATTAGCGGACATACATTCACACTTCTACATCACAGATGATATATCTATTTCAACAAGACGATCAAAGAATGGAAGACAGGATGCCCAATTTGGATAGATGCGACAAAATTGAACTTGGGGGGATCAAGTGCTGAGGAATGGAAAACATATGTAAAGAACCTGAGCTTGGTAAGTTTGTGTCACAGCGGAAGCGAAGACTGCATAAATTGGGCTAGGAGAATAGCTACAAATGCACCCATCGTGGCGGAAACATACAAATCATTATCGGCACAAATTTACAACCCACAGGAAATGTCACGATTCTCCAAAATTTGGAAGTGGCAAGTTCCCATCAAAATCATCCTATTCTCATGGCTGACATGGAGGAACAAGATACTTACATGGGACAACCTAATGGAAAGGGGCCACTCAAGTCTGGGTTACTGTGTATTCTGCAGGGCAGCATCAGAATCTGCCAATCACATTTTCTTTACATGTCCAATCACCAATACAATTTGGGAATGCATATCAACTGCTCTCCAGATCCCATACAAGAGAACCAACAACCTTGAAGATTACATAATGAATTGGAACACTGTTACAAAAGATTACAAGGAGCTACCCCTCTACATCATTTGGTAAATTTGGAAGGCATGCAACCATCAATTGTTCGAAGGAAAGAAATATAACATCAGTTGGATTTGTCACAAGGTAATAACATGGATTAATGTTATCACTCAGAAGACTGTTCACGCAACTAATCTTTCTCATAGATTGAGTCCTTCATTGATTAGTCTCCTAGCTGGGATTTTCGATGAAGCTACACAACTGGGTGGATGTGGATGTGGAGCAGTACTTTAGATAGACAAAAGAAAACAATATTATCTGCATTGGAACGAAGGCATAAGCACCAACACAAGAGATGAAGCAATCGCATTATGGGGTTTACTCTGGTTTACAGAAAGAAAGAAATTAAATTGCCTACATATCTATGGTGATTCCAAATCTCTCATTGATGGAATCACGGGACACTTAGATTTTGATCCCCCCACACTATCGGGTTGGATAAAGAGAATAAAACACATATTGGGATCACTCACATCTATAGAGAAGCCAACAAGGAGGCAGAAAAATTGTCAAAGGAAGGGATTAGAGAGCCCTATGGATACATGAATTTCAAATTCACGGTGGACAACACTACACGGGAAGAGGGTCTGCTCAACCTTCTGTGACACTTTTTGGTCACAACAACATTTCATTTCTACTTTTTTTTGGTATTTTCGAGTTAATATAAATTCATGTTTTATGAAAGTATAGTGATATACAATCTTAGAGACTTTTATATAAGAAGATGAAGATATGAATGTCTGCTAGTTTAAAGGAAATTGTTGTTTCTTAGTCTCGATATATATAGCTATCTTTACATATGGCACCAATTTCTACAATTTACATGAAAATACAATACACATATATTGGGTTTATTTTGTGAATGACATAATTAGGTTATTCTTTAACTATGGATATTATTAAAGAAAAAAAGTGATGTGATGTAGTTATTTTTTAATTATAAGATAAGTGGATATGATTGGGTTATTTTTAATTACATGATATGAGAAAGCTTACGATAAATAAAGAAAAAGAGTGATATGATTAGGTTATTCTTTCAGTTATATGAGACCATGGGTATTAAAGAAAAAAAGTGATATGATGGGTTATTTTTTAATTATATGATAAAGTGATATGATTGGATTATCTTCAATTATATGATTGGAAAAACCTTAGAATAAATTAAAAAAGAGTGATTTGATTAGGTTATTCTTTAATTCTATGATACAATGGGCATTAAAGAAAAAGAGTTATTCTTTACTTACATGATAGGATGATCAGCATTTTCCAATTAAAGAGAGCGAAATTGGAAGTGATAGCAACGATTTAGCTTTTGAACTCTCTATTTTAAAAACAATTATAACAACGATTCAGCTTTTGTCCAGAGAGAGAGAGAAAATAAATAAAAATGAACATTGCCATTTGAATATGAAGCATAGTACAAAGCGTTTCATAAATGTAACAATAGAGTTCGATAAATTTAAGCAGTGTTTGTTTGTTTGACTGATAAATTGAATATGTTTCCTCAGAATAATCCATCACGTCAAAAACTGTGGTCGACTCTCGGGTATTGGCCCACCAGTTCAACCTGCTTAATGAGATTGAAAGAAATCCTCACGGAAGGAACATAGGCTGCTTCTCTTGGGTACGTATTCACTTCGAGTTTCCTAAATTGTTAAATTTCAAAACTCAATCTCAACTTATATAAACTTAGATCGATCTAATAGATATTGATATTATGGTTAGAGTTTGAAATAATTTTAAGAAATATGTGTGTGCTTTTTTCTCTTTTTTTTTTAAGATATAGTTATATTTTTTAGTTGATTATTTTAATTAAAAAATATCATAAATTTTATTATTTATTTAATAATTAAATGAAAATCTTAAATAAATGAGGTATATTTTTTTTAATTTTAAATTCATAATTTTTTGTTCACTATATATTTTAAAATAATATATATATATATATTTCAATAAAATATAATTACTTTAATTGAAATATACATTTTTCTATTTATAACATACTTAATTTAAATTTAATTATAAATCAATATTACTCTTTTTTTATTTTTAATTAAATCAATTAAAACGTAACCTAATTACATAATCTACAATTTAGAGATTCATGGAGTTGTTGGGTTGTGTTATATTCTTTCTACGACTGTTTCATGTAGTTAACCGGAGGTTTAGAGGGGGGGTTGAGTCCCCCTTCGTCGCACCGATTGTGTAGCCGGGAGGGGGGAGGAGGGTCACAGGAGGTTTGAGGTGTACGAAAAATTTTGGTTTTGAATCCTATGTTAGGTTGGGAAGACCCACCTATGATTTTGTGCATGATTTTTGCATATGTTTTTTTGGACATGATAGTTTTCGGTCCATGGTATTGGACGTGATGGTTTTCGGTCCATGGTATTGGATGCTTCGGCATATATAAATATGTATTATAACATTGAAAGGAACATAATGAAAAATCAAGCTGGTAGTCCCGGTTTTGGGAGCCAGGGGAAAATCTCTGTGTATATGTGTTATGCTCTCGCACTGTTTATTTTCTGTGTTTTAGAATTCATATGTAGGTAATTTCTGTATGGGGTTAAAACTTACATTTGGTATTAGCGCAGTTTTGGCTTCAAGGGGACACCTTTGTTGCTGAGGGGTTGCACTTGGGCCTGTGGTAGACCTTGTTCAGTGGGAGATCTGCGAAATCAATTCTGGTGGTGAAAGAAGATGGTGAGCAGTGAAAAGATAGAGATCGAGAAATTTAATGGTCAAAGTTTTGAGTTGTGGAAACTCAAGATGGAGGATCTGTTGGTGGATAAAGATCAGTGGATCGCGATAAATTCGGGTACTAAACCAACGGGAGTGTCCGATGAAGAATGGAAGAAGTTGGATCAAAAGGCAAAGAGCACAATACGATTGTATGTTTCAGTTTTAGTATTGCTGAATGTACCAGGGGACACTACAACGAAGGCTTTGTGGGACAAGTTAGGGACTTTGTATCAATCTAAGTCTCTGATGAATAAACTATTCCTACGGAAAAACTGTATAACCTGAGGATAAAAGATGGAACTCGGTGACAGAGCATATGAACGGATTTAATATTGTACTAAGTCAGTTAGCATCAGTTGATATTAAAATTTTAGATGAAGATAAGTGCATCAGTTTGTTGTGTTCTCTACCAGATTCGTGGGATAGTCTGGTTATTGCAATAGGTAGCAATGCAACTGCCTTATAGTTTGATGAAATAGTCTCATCCTTGCTGATGGAGGAAATGAGACAGAAAAATATGGAGAGCCAGAATGGTGATGTCTTGTCTTTACGAGTACGGTCTCAGAACAGAAACAAAAATAATTCATCGAGTGGGAGATCTAAATCTCCAGGAAAACCTGTAAAGGCGATGTGTTGGAATTGCAGAAAGGAAGGGCACTACAAAAGGGACTGTAAATCTAAAGCTCCAGATAAAGGAAATGGATCTGATGATGCTCTTTCTGTAGAGGCGAAAACCACTTTAGATGAAGGTGGGGATGTGTACTTGGCTTCTTCAAGTACACATGTAGATCATGAGGTATGGTTGATTGACTCAGGTGCATCATTTCACTTCACTCCTCATAGAGAGTTGCTCTGCGAGTATGAGAAATATGATAGTGGTGATGTCTTCTTGGGGGATGACAGGAAGGCTAGAATCATTGGTTGCAGAAAAGTAAAATTGAAGTTGCAAGGTGGAAGGGTTAGAATACTTCTAGGTGTTCTGCATATTCCTGCATTAGCCAGAAATCTGATTTCTGTAAGCAAGTTGGATGATGCAAGGTTAAAAACAATTTTCGAGAAGGATACCTGCAAAATGGTTTGGGGAGCATTGGTATCGATGCGGAGAGTGCGAATTGGAACTTTGTACAAGCTGCAAGGTAGCACTGTTATTGATGGGTGCAACAGTTTTGTGGTTCCTGAAAGTGGAGCAGAAAATGTAGTGGTCTCTAGAGAGAAGACCATGTTGTGACATCAAAGGCTTGGACATATTGGAGAGAAGAGCCTTCAAATACTTCATGGTAAAGGTATGGTAGAAGGTATGAGTAATAGCTCTTTGGATTTTTATTTCTGTGAAAATTGTGTATATGGGAAGAAGAATCGGGGGAGTTTCCCCTCTGGTAGTAAGAGGGCGAAACAGATTGATGTGTTTGGATCTGTGAAGGTTCTATCACTGGGTAATTTTGTGTACTATGTATCATTTATAGATGACTTCTTAAGGAATACATGGATATATTTCATTAATAAGAAATCTGAAGTCTTTGACAGGTTTAAAGAATTTAAGGTTCTTGTGGAAAATCAGATAGAGAAGAAGATAAAGGTGCTGAGGATAGATAATGGTGGAGAGTTTTGTAGCAAGGAATTTGAAGAATTTTGTAAGAAGTGTGGTATAGCATGGCAGAAGACTACTCCATATATACCTTAGCAAAATGGAGTTGCAGAAAGAATGAACAAGACGTTGATGGAAAGGGCAAGAAGCATGCTTAGTGGTGTCGGGTTAGGACAGGGATTCTGGGCAAAGGCGGTGGATACTGCATGTTACCTGGTCAACAGGTCACCTTCATCAGCGTTGGAGGATAAGACTCCACAAGAGGTATGGACTGGTAAGAAACCCTCTCTTTCACATCTAAGAGTATTTGGATGTGATGCATATGTACATGTTCCAAAGGAGAAACAAACCAAATTAGATAGTAACTCTGAAAAGTGCATCTTTATTGGGTATAAGGATGGTTTAAAGAGTTATAATCTTTGGAATCCAGTAACAAGGAAGGTTGTGTACAGTCGAGATGTGGTGTTCAGAGAGGTGAAATATGTTATTAAACATGAAGTCCAACCAAAGGAACCTGAGAAGATAGAGTTTGAGCTAAAGGAGGAAGAATTAGACTCTACAGCAGAGGAGGAATCAGAATATGAAGAGCCACAACCTCTGGCTGTGAGAAAATCAGTTAGAGAAAGAAGGAAGCCAAAAAGTTATAGTCCATCTGCTTTCTGTTCAAATTTTGCTTTGTATGTGACTGATGATGATCCCAGAACTATGAAGGAAGCAGTGGATTCAGAGGATGGAAAACTCTGGAAAGAGGCCATGATTGATGAAATAGTATCTTTGCACAAAAATGAGGCTTGGGATCTAGTGGAGTTGTCGGTTGGAAGGAAACCCATTGCCAACAAATGGGTGTTCAAAAAGAAGACAAATGCAGAAGGAAAAGTGGAGAAATACAAAGCTCGCTTGGTAGCGAAAGGTTATTCCTAGGTGTCGGGAATTGATTTTGGTGATATTTTTTCTCCTGTTGCCAAGGTAACTTCTATTAGATTACTTTTATCTATTGCTGCTGCTTTGGATTTTGAGGTAGAATAGACGGATGTTAAGACACCATTTCTTCACGGGGATCTGGAAGAGGAAATCTACATGAAGCAACCTGAAGGCTTTGCGATGAAGGGTAAGAAAGAATTGGTATGCAAGTTAAAGAAGTCTCTGTATGGGTTAAAATAGTCACCAAGGATGTGGTATCAGAAATTTGATACATTTATATGGGGACTTGGCTTCACTAGAAGTAAAGTAGATCACTGTGTATATTTTAAATTAATTGGTGACCGTGTTATTTATCTGGTATTGTATGTGGATGATATGTTGCTAGTTGGAAATGACAAAGAAATTATCCAGGGTTTGAAGACCCAATTGTCCTCCAAATTCGACATGAAAGATCTTGGTGCTACAAACTATATTTTGGGCATGGAAATTAAAAGAGATCGGGCAAAGAGGAAGCTCTGGTTAAACCAGAAGAAGTATGTCGAGACAATACTGCAAAGGTGTAATATGCAAGATAGTAAACCGGTGAAGGTTCCTATTCTTGTAGGTGTGAGGTTATCTACTGAACAGTGTCCCAAGACACAAGAAGAGGAAGAGGACATGTCCCGTGTTCCATATGTAAATGCAGTCGGTAGCCTGATGTATGCAATGGTCTATACTAGACTAGACATTGCACATGCAGTGGGAGTATTGAGCAGGTTTGTGTCAAAACCAGGAAAGGAGCACTAGACAGTAGTGAAGCGGGTTTTCAGGTATTTGCGTGGCACTAGTGATTATGGTTTGTGCTACCAAGGAAGATCAAGATTGGACAGAATGTTGGATATTCGTGGCTTTATTGATGCAGACTGGACTGGAGATCTGGATCAAAGAATATCTTCAAGTGGGTCTGTGTTTAACCTATTTGGAGGTGCAGTCAGTTGGATGAGTAAGAAACAATCTGTAGTGGCACTATCAACTACAAAGGCAGAATACATGGCAGCCACTCATGCAAGCAAGGAAGCAGTTTGGTTGTAGAGATTGTGTTCAAATATGGGGTTAGTATAGGGAGCTATAAGGATAGATTGTGACAGCCAAAGTGCAATTTTCTTGGCAAAGAACCCCGCATATCATTCAAAGACAAAGCACATTGATGTCTAGTATCACTTTGTGAGGGATATGATAGAAGACGAAAAGGTGTTGTTGATAAAGGTGGACACTTTGAAAAATACTGCAGATGCATTGACAAAATTTGTGAGCTCTGAGAAGTTCTTTTGGTGTAGAGAGACAATTAGCATTTTAGGGGTGGAAAAATGATTAAGCTCTCTTGTGGCCCCCTATGGAAAGAAAACAACAAGTGAGAGAATATTGGGTTGTGTTATATTCTTTTGACGACTAGCCCACGTAGTTAACAGGGGGGTTAGAGAGGGGGTGGAGCCCCCCTTCGTTGCGTCGATTGTGTAGCAGGGGGGTCACAAGGGGTTTTAGGTGTACCCGTAACCCCACTTTATGGGGTCCGGGGTAGCGCCCTAGAAAATTTTGGTTTTGGACCCTATGTTATGTTGGGTGGACCCACCTATAGTTTTGTGCATGATTTTCGCACATGTTTTTTTGGACGCGATGGTTTTCGGTCCATGGTATTGGACGTGATAGTTTTCGGTCCATGGTATTGGATACTTTGGCATGTATAAATATGTATTATATATGTATTATAACATTGAAAAGAACATAATGAAAAATCAAGTTGGTAGTCCCGGTTTTGGGATCCAGAGAAAAATCTTTGTGTATATGTGTTTTATGTGTTATGCTCTCGCATTGTTTATCTTCTATATTTTAGAATTCGTATGCAAGTAATTTCTGTACGGGGTTAAAACCTACAGGAATAAAATTGAAATGATCCAAAAGTAATTCATAACCTACAACCTCAAGGTAATACTCCCGACTTTATTCTCTGAATTGAGGCTAGCCTTTCTCCCATTAAATGCATGACTATATTTAAGTATTTGATGTATAAGGAGAGGTTGTACAACATGGAAGCCAAGAGACTCCAAATAATTGCTTCTAGCTCTAGCCAAAACCAAGCCAAGGGACTGCAAATAATGGCTTTTAGCTCTAGTCAAAACCACCTTCAACCTAGGATAACATAAGGATGCCAAGTCCTGGTTCGATTACTTCCAAATTTAGCGATAAGTTGTGGAGTGATAAGGAGTTAGAGGGGAAAAGAAAGTTAATATACTATAAGGAGGTTATCAACCCCACGATTGCTAACCAGAGAATCACCTTTATGTCTTAACCAATGTTAAGAAAAGAATGAATATTGCGAGGATTAGAACTAATTCTCATGATCTCCGGAGTGAAACCAGATGTTGGTCTATTCCAAAAAATATACCTCATTTGTGATATTAAGAGAGTTGAAGATGAAAAACACTCTCTCTTGGATTGTGGAGCCCTTACTCACATCAATTCTTATTTCCAAATTATACACTCTCTCTTGGATGGTCCAACCCTTACTCACATCCATTCTCATTTCCAAATCATTTTCCCCACTACCAACATCATGGACTTGTTCAGTGACCAAAATGACAGTGATAGCACAACACTTCTCTCTTCTTTTTTATCACAGAAATAAAATTTTAAATAACCCCAATTAACAGTGTTTTTCTTAAAATCCCATAAACCAAATCAATCTTAGTAAATGATAATCGTCATCATCATACATATGAATAAAGTTCAAAATATTCTAATCCTAAAACAAATTCAAATTACCATATAATTTTTTATTTTCAATTTTCATAAATATAACAATAAAAAACTTCCCATCTCCTCATTCTCGACTGTACACTGATCGTCATCGTAATAAGCATTAAATACTACATCCTACTCCGCACCCCACCACACAAACAATGAAGAAAGCTATTGAACTGGCTGAACGGGAAGAGGTAGAAGGTATTCAGATCCAAATTGCAGGACGTCTCGATGGAAAGGAAATTGCCCGGGTCGAATGGGACAGGGGAGGTAGGGTTCCCCTACAGACAATTCGGGCTAGGATTGATTATTGTT